>PPHD01008933.1:7950-21220 GCA_002909625.1 Bambusicola thoracicus | reverse complement strand
TTTTTGTCAAAATTAAGCTTCTTTTAACTCTCTGTGTGCTATTGGTTCTTTGAGGGAACTCTCTTTCTCTCTTATCATTCCTTGCTCACCTTTTGCATATATTTTTTCTCCATTCTGTGCCTTGCAATTGATTGGTTTTCTTTCTTACCAGCAGTAATGAGACCGGAAGATTATGGAATATTGTTGCTTGCCCACAGATCTCTACCTTCTTACCTGACCTCTGCTGCACTCTTGTTCTGGTTTTGGTCAGTTCATGCCCAGGATGAAATAACCCAGAAGAAGCACTTACTTTGATAGTACTGTATAATCATTACATGATTTGGGGTTTTTTTTTATTTTTTTCTGGTTTGCATTTGTACACAGCCAGTATTGACCAGCCAGTTATGACCGTGACTCACCATCAGAAGCTAATTTTAGATGTAGATGGTAAAGAGGCTGTGCTGGTAAAGAAGTGTTAAATTTCAGGAAAGAATCTTCATGGAGATTTAAATGTTGGATGCATGAGCTGGAATGTAAGAAAATACTCAAATGTGCCAGCAGGGAAAGGGCAGCAAGGTCATGAACTGACTTTAGTTTACATATCATAGTGGTGGCACAGGACTCTCTGTTACCTCCCTTGAAACCTGCAGAAGGAAAAATACATAATTTCCAATGGCATATTGCAAAGATATGTGGCTACAAAATTATGGGGAGTACAGTGAAGCCTGCAGGAAAGCAGATTATAATATGTTGAGTTTGGGGAAGGTTTTAGAGAAAAGAAAAAGCTCAGAAATAGAAAACAAACTATATTAATGAAATCAGATGAGTTATGAAGAATAAGGAAATAATTTATAGACAGGATAAAGAAGGAAAGATAGAACTGGGAGGGAAGTAGGACTCTTGCCAGATACTGAGAAGTGTAAATTGAAGTGATGAGGCAGTTAAGGGGAGAAGATAATTTAGAAGATGCATGTTCAGTGAGAGGGGGAAGTCTGGAAAGCATAAGTTTTGTTTAGACATTCTCAAAAATACTTGGAGAGAATAAATGCAAGTAATGGAGTGCCAGTATTTTGAACTACACAAGTCCTCCTGGCTAGAAATAATAAGATAAAATATATTTTTGAAAACAAATCATAATAAGGGAATTAAAATAGAAATCTGTGGTACTGAGGGATTTTTATGAGGTTCTGGAAGCCTCCTAAGTGAACTTCAAACATGCCTGGGGACAAGCAACGCATATGCTATGTAACACGTATAACCTGATTTGATGGAGAAAAGATATGATGGCTGTGCAGAGCATTTCTTTCCCTGATAGCATTTACTTATTGATAGGTTTCTCATAGTTTCAGCAGTCATGAGTTAGAAAGGCATACCTGCAGTCAAATATTCAGGAATGGACAAAAGCCTATGAGTGCCTTGATTTTTAGGCACTAAACTTTCAGTATTTGCAGCTGCATTTTGAATTCACTGAGCAACTCTGTCTCCCATTGGTTTCAGCAGGATCACCGTGTGCTTAGTGGGACTGGAAGGACTTGTTGCAGCAGACTTGCATCTAACTTGATGTGGTAATTTTTAGACACATTGCTTATTATTTTACGATGCTGTACGTAGGTTTTTTTTACAAGAAAAAGAAAAAAAAATCCACTCATTAAGGTGCTTGCTCACATTTAACAGCTGAGATATATAGATAGAGTACAGTCATGGAGAACATTTTCACTTTTGTCTGTATAGACAATACAGTCGTATCATCAGGGATTTCTTTTAGTGGCCACTTTTGCATACCTGCTTAATTGACCTCTTAAAGGCTACTAAAGCAAGCGCTGGAATTATTATTTCCCATTTTTTTCTTCTGTTTTTTACTTATTAAAATACAGCATAAAACAAAGCATCTTTAAGAATTGTTTTTCCAGTAATTTAATCCAAGCTATGAAATGCCAGCCAAGCCAATGTTTGTTCTGTTTCCAGTTTCCACAATCACTGTCAGAGTATTATGAGGATTGACTGTCCCACTTAACTGCTATTATAGTTCTTGCTTTGTTCATTGCCATTACTGTAGTGCCTAGGAGCTCTAGTTATGGAACAAAACTCCATGTGGACACAGCAGAAGTGGATCTCTTCCTAGTGGGGCTGTAGGAAAAGCTGAAGGTTTTTTTGTTGTTTTTGTTGTTTTCACTAAGCTAAAAAAAAACATCAATAGAAAGGATGGTGGTATTTTCCCAGAGCCCCTGGTCACTATATGTTCCCCAAAACCATCTCCATAGCTGAATTTTCCTACTTCTGTCAAACAACGTCTTCATCAGTCCACAGCCTTAACAGGATGAGATTGCAGAATTCATCCACACTGTTCACTGCTGGTGTTTCAGCATGGCCAGTGGAGGGACGGAGTGAAGGGACAGAACTGGGCTTTGATTTAGGGGTGTTCTGGGTAGGTAAGTTGCGAAGCTGAATGCAAATTGATTATCTGCTATGAAAAAGTAAGTGAGAAATGGTGGTTGTCACAGATGGAAAAAAAAAAAAAAGAAAGAAAAAAGAAAAAAAAAAGATGGACGTATAGGAAGATCGTAATACCAGCATTTCCATCAGAAACGCCATTATCTGAAGCTTTCCCTCAAACACAGCATTTGTTAGCATGAGATCTGTCTCTGCTAGGGCTTTGCCTATGGTGTCTTACTAAATTAGGGCAGTTAGCACCAGACAGTGACTGCTAAAGCATCACCTAGGAACATGACATCTCCTGTTCCATTGAGGTTAATCCCACATAATCTCAAAACACAAGTAAAGCTCTCAGTTTATTTGAGGCAGCCATTTGTTCCCTGAGGTAGACATGTTACATCATGTTTTCCAAAACTGACTGAGGCTTTTTTTTTTCAGTCTGTAAAAGATGGTCAGAACCTAATGGAACACGTTCTTGGGGTCTTCCATCATAGAACTGTAGGATCACCGAGGTTGGAAAAGACCTCCAAGATCATCCAGTCCAACTGTCTACCTACTACCAGTATTACCCCCCAAAACTATATCCCTTAGTAAAACATCCAAACATTCCATGCCGGACCTTCATGTGCTATAGAGGGTTTTACAACTGTATTCTCAGAAAAATGCAGGGAGGAAGAGTGAGGTTTTTATGTCATGCCTCCTTATGGGTGATAGAAAGACAGTTGGTGCTGGTCTACACTCTTTTGTTGGTGCAGATGTTGTTTGCTATTGACAGGATCCCTCTTTGTGTTGTGACAGATGTGTGTCCCTTCAGTTGAAGACTGTATTTCTTCAGTACTTCCCTAACAGGCTTTTATGTTTATAGAGCCCAAGCCTATTGGTTCTACCTTATCCTTGCTCATAGAAAACAGATGGGCATGCCATTGAAGTAATGCCTGCATGAATTACAGGGTTAGGATGCAGCCTATGATTTTCCAGATGCTTTGGCGTAAAAATGTGTGGTTTTCTATTACTTCATAAACATGCTTCCTTTAAGATGTGCCACATTTCAGGGCTCCTCTGAGGTTAGTGTTCCATTCACTCTACAACACCAATAGCAGAAGCTGCTTCAATTGAGATCTGTGCTTTTACATGGTCATGGAATACATAACCATTTTATTTTTATTTTCTAGGCCACAGCAATTATTAGTCTAGCCTTAAACTTAGAAAAAATTATGGAATTTCACACATTAGGTTTACAAACAAGAGTTCTCTGCTTATGCCAAATTTTGCCAGCATTTGTTAAGCCTCCTGTTTTCTTAACATTTATTTCTTAATTTGTTTCACTTGCTGTTCAAAAAGCACACCAGATAATTGATTTGGAAATAACTTTCTCCTACAGCCATTTGCATCACCAAGAGTCCTGCAAAAGCTGTAGCTCACAAAGGCATCTCTGCTGCCACCTTTTGTTCTGCTGGGGCTGCCCAGTACTCAGGGTACCACAGATGGTGCACAGACGGCAGGAATAGCTTTCTGCTCTGTTGTGGGCCCACCTCTTCCCCAGACAGCTATTAAAAGTACAAGTCACCCCATACTTGTGAATTAGTTGCAAGGATAATACTATATGTTACATTTCAGCATCAAAGAAAGCATCACATGTTTTTACCATTGTTTTTCCTCAAGCAACCTCAAGTGTTTTAGGCTTTTGCAGTATGCTTTACTGATACTGAGCGCAGCCTTTCATTGAGGCCCTGCAGCATGTTCAGAGAAGGGCAACAAAGCTGTGAAGGGTGTAGAGCACAAGTCTTATGGGGAGAGGGAACTGGGATTGTTCATTCTGGAGAAGAGGAGGCTCTGGGGCGACCTTATTACCTTATTATCCACAGCTGCCTGAAGTTGGCCTCTTTTCCCAGGTAACGGTGATAGGATGAGAGATAATGGCCTCAAGTTGTGCCAGGGGAAGGTCAGGAAAAATTTATTCTCTTGAAACAAGTGGTGAGATACTGGAACAGGCTTCCCAAGGAGGGGATGGAGTCCCCATCCCCAGAGGTGTTCAAGCAACATGTATACGTGGTACTTAGGGACATGGTTTAGTGGGCAATATTAGTGGTAGGTGGGCAGTTGGACTAGATGATCATAGTGGTCTTTTCCAACCTTAAGGATTCTATGATTCTTGTTGGTGAGGTTCGCCTTTTGTCAGCTTATCTAATATAAATGGCATATTAAAGAGAATCAATCTAACTCAACTCTGCCTACAAAGCTAGTGACTTATTTTAAACTAACAATGATTTCATGTTTTCCTGGGATTTTCCATAGTAAGTGGATGCTGCTGGAGACAGGAAGGAGGCTGTCCTGCTTCAGATGCTGTCACCTGGAGACAGGCCCTTTGAAAGGTGTTGTCTGGACTGTGTACTGTCTAAAACTTGGGCCACTTTGATGACCCTCAAGATAGGCACCTCAAATTGCTGTCCTGTCTTCAAGGAAAGTTGATGTCTACCTATTTGGTATCTATATGAATATATTGACTACACATACAAATATATAGATGTATTCATGTGTGTTCTTTTGTATCATCACACATACAGCTGTAGCTTTTTGTAGGCATTCTGTTCATCCAGCACAGTTGCTATGGCATATCTGCAACTAACAGACAAGTGTTTGTATGATGAGACCAAGGACAGGGCAGCTGGGCAGTTGTTGGGCAGTTATTTCAGCTCTGGCAGTCCACCAGATTACTTTAGACCTTTTTTTTCCTCCCTCTGAGCTTCAGTTTCCCCAGAGACAACATTTTTATTTGTGCACTGATTTTCTATGTCATTAAAATGTGGCTATATAATAACTAGTAATTGTTATTACAGAGCTTATTTTCCCACTATGTTTGTGTGTGGATGATTATTCAATAAATCAATCCAAAATTGATCATAAATACTTACCTTTATGTTACATCGCTGAGCACTACAAAATGACAAATGATGCAAGGGTTATTAATATATTCTAGTAAGCTAGTATATCCACGGTAACTCAACGCACTGTCTGATCTGTACCGAGACTGAATTTGACATCAAATGTGGGATTCCTCTTACTGAACTTCAGGTATGTTCTTGTAAGCCTAGGCTTCCTGCACTGCAGATGGAGAAAGACGAAACCTTTGAAAGAATACTTCTCCCCTTTTGTTTGGGAATGAAATTTCCTCCATTATCTCTTACTGTTGACTGTGGAGGAACCTGTGTTCTAACACTAGAACTTTTCCTAACATAGAACTTTTACATAACTTTTCCTAACATAACTTTTACTAACTAGAACTTTAACTAACATAGGTGACGGGCATCCTATCTCTTATGTCTAAGCAGTCGATTTCAGCACAGTTTGATCATCTGGCAGATTTAGAAACATCTTCTGGATTAAATAAGGACTTAAAAACAACTTTGGATGGAAATATTGACAAAGCTTGAATATCATAAAAATGGTGTTAGATATTTTAGAAAGCACTAGATATAATATAGGGTGGCAGAAGAATCTGTATGAAACAAATATTGAGCTGTATAAAGAGTCATTAAAGGTTTGATGAAGTAGCGTAGGTGATGTGAAGAATGAGGCATAAAGAATTTTCTGATTTAATCTGTGACAGAATAAGTTTTCTCATCATAATTAAAAACATGATCCATCGTTTTCAGTATTTATAGGAGTTTTCCTAGAAAGAGCAAAAGCTCAAAAAAGGCTAAAGCAACCAGTTTAGAATAGAATAACTTTAAAATTTATCTTCTTTGGAGTAATTTCTACAAATTCAACATTTTGGAAAGTTTAATAATATCCCTGTGAAGTTAGTGTTTGCCTCTTCCTGCTCCTCTTCCTCAAGTTTCCCAGCAGAGTCCCAACTCAAAGGGAGCTGCATTGCAGGGAACTGCCGCCTTCAAAATCAACTTGAAATTCTCCCTTTGATGAGGCAAAGGTTTGAAGTACTCCATAGATTTACAGTGATAGCAGGATCCGAGGACCTGGCCAGAAGTCTCATTGGAATATTTTTTCAGTGGGATTCACGTTGTGCATTTATTCAGATATTTGATAGCTTGTACTCTTTAGCAGTAAATGAGGGGATATTTGCTAAGGTCAAATTCCTGTCCCCACTGAAATCAGCAGCAACGTGCCCACAGACCTCAGTGAAGTAAATAGCTTGAAAATCTTGGTGTGTTGTGCTTGCTTCCAGTTTCTTTCTTTGAAATGCAGATTTTTTATTTTTATTTTTTTTACTGAGGTTACAAACACTGTATTGTTTTTCTGTTTCCAAAGCTAAAATATCTTCTCCTGTTTCCGAGGAAGATATGATTGCACTTATTTGCCATGTCATGTTAATGTATTTCTGAAATAACTGCATCTGTCAATAAGACACAAAGCGATTGGGCAGATTGGGCCAAATTTCCTAAAAAGTGTATACCAGAAGAGCTTTGCAGATTCAAGATGAGGCCTATAGCTTCTAGTGAAACTTCAGATGTAAAAAAAAAAAAAGAATAAGGCACATTGAAATACAATTATTCACCCATACTAATCAAAATATATGTTCACTCACAGCAAAAAGTCCTTCTGCTTCTTGAGAATTTGAATTACACAATAAATTATTTCTGAAGCCTGTGATTGTGAAGAAAGGAAGAAGTATTCAGAATAGATCTGCTGATTGCAGGACTTGGAACTACTAGACATGACAGGTTCCCATCAGTGAGGGTTATATGTGTCTATCTGTCGCCTCTTACCCCTATATCTTTTAATCCCATTCAGTATTTAGATGGATTGGCAGTGTAACAGTGATAGTCTGAAGAAGTAGCACCATCTTAAATATATTATGGAATGGGCACCCCAGATTTGTCACTGCTTACAAAACCATTGCACCTCACTAGTGAGCCTACCCAGAATGCTGACATGGTGTTCTGAGGCAACCCTGCACAGCCTGAGATGCAGGAAAATTCGGTCACACTACTTCAGAGTAGCATTTTTTGCATGAAATGCACAGATAGACAGACGCCTTGCCCCCGCAGCAGGGCATAGGAAGCTTTAGCAAGCATAATCACTCTGAATTGTGGAGGACTATCTAGATCAAACCAGCAAAACTGCATGTTTGCATAGCAGATACCTCTGTAAAATTTGCAATGACTGCCTGGACAATTTCTGCTCTCTGGCCAGCGTGTACCAGAGAGCAGAATCTCATTTTGAAAGCAAAGTAGGAAGGGAAATAAAAAAGGGAAACAGGAAGCAGAAAAAAGTAAAGTTTGAAAATAAGCATAAAAAGAGGTCAGACTGGGCTGAGAAACTTTGTGGTTACCGTTAGGCATTGGATATAAGTAGACAGAAGGGCATACTTGAAGAATGACCGGCGGACATTGGAGACCTAGTGGTCTCCAGTCTGACCTTCTGAATCAAGCAGAGCCTACTGGAACAGGTTGCTGAGGCCTTTGCCCAGGGTGGGTTTGGACACCTCTGGGCACTCAATCCAATGTCCAGACACCCTCAAGGTTAAAAAAAAAGAAAAAGTTTTCCTTTTGTTAAGTAGGAATTTAATGTTGCAGCTGGTTTGTTTTGTCTTACACTTGCTGAAGTTTGGCTTTGGTTTTCACACACTTTCCCTTGTTGTATACAGTGGTAAGATGACCCGAAGTCATTTGTTCCTAAGGGTGAGCAAACGCATTTCTGATGTGTCCTGTGCTAGAGTAGCCCGGCACTGGGTTTGCATCAGTACGTCCTTGTCTGTTGTGCGCTCGGAGCCTCAAACAGGATGCAGTCCTCTAGGCATTGTCTCACCAGCCCAAGGAGAAGGCTAGAGAAACTTACCATGGCCTGCTGCCCACACTGCTACTAGTACAGCCTGGAATTTGGTTGACCTTTGCTGCAGGGGCAAACTGCTGATTCACATTTGGGTTGCGCATCTGGAGCCTTAAGCCTTTTACTGTGAAGCTACTGTGTAGCATGCTGCTGCCCAACCTGTCCTGCTGCATGGGCTTGTTCCTTCCCAAATGTGGGAATTCACACTGACTTTGTCATACCCCTGGAAGTTTCTCATTTTTTCAGCCTGTCTAGGCAACTCCAAGTAGTCTTGTCCAGCAGTTCACTGATGGCTTGCCCCAGTTTCGTTTTACCTGTAGACTTGCTGAGAATGCAAAGAAACCATGTGTCAAAGTTCTTCAGTGAAATAGGTCATCTTCTCATTGGAAAGTTTTTTAAGTCTTGTGAGGAATGAGAAACACAAACAGCTCCATATTATAGTCTAATAAATAACCTAGTGATGAGGAATAACGCTCTCTCAAGAGCAGTGCAGGGTGAAGTTAGTACCACTTCATCAAGTGTCTATCACTGAGTGGAGCAGCAGAGGACAGTTTCTTATAGCTCACTCTTGTGACTGTGTTTCAGGGTGAGTCAGACTTAAGTATATAGATGGTGAGGAGTGGGAGTATGACTGACTGACTGTGAATCACAGCATCATAGAATCGTTTGAGTTGGAAGGCACCCTTAAAGGTCATCTAGTCCAACTCCCTGCAATGAACAGGGACACCTGCAGCTCAATCAGGGTGCTCAGAGCCACATACAACCTGACATATCTCCAAGGACAGGGCATCTACTAAATCTCAGGGCAACCTGTGCCAGTACTTCACTATCCTTACTGTAAAAAAGCTTCTTCTTCATATCCACTCAAAATCTCCCCTTCTTCTGTTTGAAAGCATTTCCCATTGTCCTGTCACAACAGACTATGCTAAAGAGTCTGTCCCCTTCTTTCTTACAACTCCCTTCAGATACTGAAAGGCCACTGTCAGGTCTCCTCAGAGCCTTCTCTTCTCCAGGCTGAAGCTTATGTTAGGACAAATTGAACATGTGAGACTGTCTTTAACTATGGAAGTGTATTTCTCAGTCTGAGTGTAGGAGAGGAGTTTGTTTTCTTTTAACTGCTCTCCCCTCCATCAGATGAGTTCCAGTTTGATGTCACGGCTGTGTGGCTGTGGTAACATGTCCAAACTATTCATTTTAGAGTATTAGCTTTATTTTTGCTACCTGTTGCTTTTATGCACCAATTTTTTAACCCTTGGGATATTGCCAGGACTGCCGAATCATTCTCCTATTTTGTGTTCATGGGGACATTTCTCAGTATTTTCTGTCCCTTCATGGAAGATCGTGGGAGTCCAGCAGCAATTCTCAAAACCCTGAAAAGTGATTAGCAATTACTATTCTCTAAGTGCTTAATGGGGAGATTAAGACAGGCCACCAGGTGTTCAAGCAATACCACTTGGTGGCATGGAAATTCAACACTAGCTATTAAGTGGTGAGAAGAAGGTAAGTGCCTGCCCCTGGAGAGATATGCAATTATTTTGATGCATGCATTATATCCCATTTTCTCTGGTAATTTTTATAAGTTCTGCTATATTTTTTTAATGGTTCACCCCCTGATATAGGCATTTATCCACATTTTTAGTAGCAGAATTGATATGTAACCACAAGATCAGTTCCTGTTAAAAGTATTTCTCTTGCACAATCTGTGAAGTCACATTTTTAGCCCATCCTTTTGTATCTAACATGGCATATTTGTGTACAGCAACAAAGAAACGGGGCTACACTTTGCATTCCAGGTTTAAAATAAGTAATAGCAAAATAGCTTAGGAGCTTAGTAAATGTTCTTCCGTACCATATCGTATCATTCACTTACGCTGTCTTCTTTTCCATTTCAGGAGGTTGGAAGCATTATTGGAAAGGTCAGGAAATTACTTTCTCTCTTTATTGTCATGTCAAAATATTGCATATCTGTACCCTTCATCAGCCCAGGCTAACTTTTTTCTCTTTCTTCAACAGAAAGGTGAGACAGTTAAGAAGATGCGGGAGGAGGTAAGATGAGCCTTGATGTCTTCACTTGCCTTCCTTGCCTGGGAAATCGGTGTATGGAACGGCACTGCCATCAAGTGGACAGCTCCCTGAGCATCACCTCCCTCTTACACGTGGTGCTGTGCAAACGTGCTGGCCTAAATTAAGCACTGCTGTTAATGCCACTTCCTTATCACTGCAGCAGTCTGGAGCCCTTCATTCCCAAAGCTATGTGCCTGCTGCTGTCTTATCTCAGGAACAGATTAGCCAACTTGATTGTGCGCATCCAAACCTCTGTGTCTTTCCCCAGCCTGCCAGCATTGCTCCTGTGTGTGGCATGACTGCCTGGCAGGGAGCTCCCATAATCTGAAACCAAGCTTGAGAGTAATGCTATATAAAGCATAAGGTAGACTCAAACTTCAGCAGAGCTGGAGCTGGATTTCACAAGCCAAAGCATCCCTCTGCTATGTCTGGGCACAGACTTGACTTTTCCTCATTTTGCAGCAGTCAGTAGTTTGGACAGGGTAGAGCTGCACACCAGCTATTCACATCCTTTGAAAAGGTTTTAAACACAAAGAAGCTAATGGAGGCATAGCTCTGCATAAACTTTAATCTCCCCAGTTGTTGTAGGCCTCTTTCTCTACCCAAAGCAAGCTGCAGCACCTGTAAAGAATTATACCTTGTGTCCGACACACCAACATGTCTAACCTGCACATCCTTGAAAGTTTCCTTCTTTGAAACATTGGCTAAAATCAGGATTCAAAAGAAAAATTCTACTGCTTGAAGCTTCAGGAGCACAAGGTGTACAGAGGGTGCCTCAAGAAAAATTAGTTTTTTAGGTTCTGGTACCTTCACTGTACTTTACAATGTCATTGGCTTTGTTATTTTGTACACTGGTAGGAGGTCTCTGGCAGAAAAATCTCAGCATACTTGAAGAAAATTATGAGATACACCTTTAAACATACACAACAGAGAGTTCATTTTCAGGCTGACTGAATTCAGAGCTCTTCTGTTGATGATGAGAGATTTCATTCATGTTTTTATAAATAAGTACAACTGTTACGATTTAAAAGGGAAAAGAGGGAAAAAGATTTTAACACAGTTATGAATATACTAGGTAATACTAGTTACTCGATTAAATATATTGTAGTCTAATTTTTAATTATGATCATGGGCAGATATCTTTGGGTTTAAGTTGGCTGCATGCAGGGGAAACTATCATTAGAAACTGTTCCTGATTTCTGAGTCAAACATGTTAGAGCAGTGTTCTAGTTCCTGATCAGTTTTTCAAGGTAAATATCAAATACTCTTCTTGAAAAGTTACTGTCACTTGTAGATAATTGCAAGCAGTTTGGTTTTTCATTTTATAAAAAGGAATTTTATGCCTCTTTACTACTAACAAGGACTAAGCAGCTGTGTTTCCAAGTGATGGTAACTCAGTCCTTCTTTTAAATCGCTAGCTCCTCCTTTAAAAACAAGCTATAGTTTTATTTTGACTTCCCTGGTAGATGTGGTAAGTTGCAAGTCAACAACAAAATGCACTGTTGACTTGCTCTGTCATCAGAGAAATGTCATAGAAACATTTGAGTCTGAAGTACAAACCCCACCAATCTGTGCCCTGCAATCATTAACTTTCTACACAAATATTGGAGATTCTCGTGTCATCTATGATTGTTTTGACCAGAAGTCTACTGGAGGGCCATGTGACAGTTGAGACCATATCCCCAGAAGCTCTTCCCAATGGTGCTTCTCCCTGGTTTGCTGCAGAACAGTACCCCAAGGTCACACTATAATCCCTGCAACCAAATGCTGCAGCCAGCTAACTCACCCCAGGCTTGATCTCCTTCCTGATTAATCTGTGGTGTTTGACTGAGACAATCCCCACTTAGGTTCACCTGTCAGAAGAAGTATCTGCCACCCTTTCTTATCTGTGAATACCAAGTGGATCTGCCAACAAACACCATGACAGCCAGATTTTTCTATTAGTGATGTGGGTATTTTGTTGCTGTGATTGGTTGTTGTCACTCAGGGAAATAAGCTATCTTACAGCAGCAGTACACTAATGAATAAAGGCTCAGACACATGGCATGAAGCTGGTTTATGGTAACTTTGGAAGCAAAGGGTTTCAAGCTAGAACAGGAGAGATTTAGTTTGGATATAAGGAGAAATTTTTTTTACAATCTGAGTGGTGAGGCACTGGAACAGGTTGCCCAGAGAGGTGGTGGATGCCCTATCCCTGCAGATACTCAAGGTCAGGCTGCAGGGGGCTCTGAGAACCCTAATCTGCTGTATGTGTCCCTGTTCAGTGCAGGAGAGTCAGACTCAATGGCTTTTAAGAGTCCCTTCCAGCTCAAATGATTCTATGATTCTACAAAGTCATAGTATCTCATGTTTGCTGTAGGCCTGCATCCTCAAGGAGGTCAGCATCTCTGCATCAGTTGACGCTCTGGTGACTTGTTAGGCTGCATTAACTCATTTCCATGGCTGAAACCTCAGAGGAAGCACAGGGTTTATCTTACCTAAACTGGATTTGATTATTACATGCACTGATAATCCTATTAAGCATATTTACATCTGATTTAGGGGTTTTCTCTGCAGTGTTACAGTAACATATAAGGGAAAAAGTATACCTGAGTGCCATGCTCCTTAGTCTCTAAGAAGCAGTTTTCCAATTCCTTTCTGCAAGCTCCTTGCTTTAAAGGAGATAACGTCACCACCATTGCGTGTCCTACCAATGGTTCTTTAAAGGATTATTTTGTATATACTGAGTAAATTCCCATGACACACAGCTAGAAGGAACCATCCCATATTCCAAAGCATTGCCCAACCTAGGCACATCAAGCACTGTATTTGAAAGGTTAGCTTTCCAGAAGCAAAAACTTGATAATGCAATTATTTGTACCTTTGAGTTTCAGAGGTGCTATTTGCATACTGTGTTGAAAGCTAGATAAGTGTTTACCAGGACAGACCCTGGCTTCCCACAGTTCGATGAATCTTTGGAGTGTGATCAGTTTATGCTTGTGGGAATACAAGAAAAACTGTTCAGAGC
>PPHD01008932.1:0-21220 GCA_002909625.1 Bambusicola thoracicus | reverse complement strand
AGTCGATGCTGATTTTGTTCCAGTACAAAAGAAGAAAACACGTTCTTGAGAGACGGAGCCGTGTGTTGGGAATTTCCAAAGGGATCTTTCACAGACGTACTTCAGAAGTTCCTTTTTTTGTTCCTTCTCCTCGATGGCGTGGTGTTAGAGCCTGTCTTGCCGACCAGGATCCAGTTCTAGGAACTTGTAATGCCGTTAGCGTGACCAAATCTCTGTGGCGCAGCGGGAAAAGCAGCATCAGAAATGTTATGCTCATACTTCCTGGCTTCAGAAATCACCCCATTTGATCTTATTTTTAGTCCTCTTACTGAAAAAGGGAAAATGAGCGGGCGTTAGAGGCCGAGTTGTGCTCTTGGATGTGGCCTGAAGTGACGACTCACAGGGAGCGTACTTCTGGTTTCTTTTGAGCTTCCTCCAGCTGAACCGATCAGAGCAAGCCACCGTTTGGAGCACTTAGCAGCTTAGTGCAGCCGCAGAGTGATCACACGATCCTGTCTCTCCTCGGATAAATAATTCATTGTTCGCATGCTGATGCACATGCATGGTTTTCTTTGGGAACGGAGACTTCTGTAAGGGCGCTGCAACTTTTGATCTTCATTGCTGTAAGTAAATGGCTCCTGATAATTTTGCAGAGAACCGACATTGTTGCAAATGTTTGGCAGAACTGGGGGTGACAAAAAGAGGAATTCACAAGTAAATGAAGGAGGTAATAGGAGACCTCCTAAAAGAGGTGAATAAAGGTAGTACTGAAGTACTCGGGTGATGTATTTGATGACATCAGCCTGAAAGTACTGCTATGACTGGTCTTCATTTTGGCCAGTTAGCCCATGTGGGGTGCTTCTTCGCACAGACACACGCAGTGTACGGCCCGATGCGTATTTGGGATGTGAATTTGGGATGTGGTCAGGTTGACCAGGAAGCTGACTTCTTACAGCTCTCCCTCAAACTTCGTGTTCTTCTTAGCCCGTTTCTCTGTGTGTGTTCTTAATTAAAAGCACTTGCAGTAGTTCTGGCAGACGGAGCCTTCCTGAACATTCAGCTGCGGAACGATTTGCAGTGTGAGAGCTGTGCTGGGTTCTCCTGCAGCAGTGCATTCCCTGTGCGGTGCTGCAGCCCTTGGGCTGACGGGGACACAGCTGGAAGAGCGATCTGTTACAGCTTGGCTCTCTCCAGTTAGCCATGTGAGGCTCCATCGTGTCCCCAGCACTTCCGTATGACTCAAATGCATATCCACAGGCTCTCACTCAGGCAGGTAAACGTCCCTGTCCTGCTGCTAGCAGGGTGTTTGGGAAGGGTTTGCATACAGTTCTGTCTCATCTCTGTCTGCCAAGCCTGAAGGTTTTAAAACCAAGTCATGAGTGTGCAGTTGTCAGGTTTCAGAGACAAGGAGAAAGTGGGTCAGAGCACGGGGCTCATACCCATACAGAGCTGACCTTCAGCCCTGCTAGCAGCCGCTGTGTTCTGGGTTGCTTACAGAGCTCCTGGGTTTCCTCGTCCAGCTGATGCGGCGGTGGGGCGCCAGCGTGGGGCTGCTCCCAGCAGGGTGGCAGCTCTGCTGTGTGGTCTCACTCTGCGCTCAGGCTGGTGTGAGGCAGTGCCCCACGGGGGAAGCCTTCCTCTCATTCCCAGTTCCATGGCCTGCTGCTCTGCGTAATGCCTGGTAATTATAAGGTGAGTCAGATTGGCCCTGATCTGATGAAAAAAACTAACTCATCAGAAAACAAGCTATGATCTCTAGAACTGAAACAAGGGAGAGGACAGAGGAAGGGGTGGGACTGTCTTTTTTGGTGGCAGGGTACAATTAAATGTTTTTCACAACTGGCTTAAGCAATCCCCAGAAGGCATTTCCCTCCCCCGGCCCCAGCAGGACTGGTTTCCAGATGGGCAGTTCCCACCCGTGCCATTCGCTCGGCCCAGCTGTGACCAGAACCCGGCCATCCCGTGCTGGGAATCCAGGTGTGAGCCCCGGGGCTGGGATGGCTTCAAGTGGTGGATGTGCTCTCATTGGTGCGGCCCTTCAGGAATGCTGCCGGGCCAGGTCAGCGATGGAGTGGACGCGGGGAGCACCCAGCTGTCTCCCAGCAGCAGAAGTGCAGGCAGCATTAGTCCTCAAGTTGAGGATGCATGAATCAGCATCTGATAAGAACAGGTTGATAGTTGGAACCAAGCTGTGAACAGGAAGCGGGCCTTGGGGATTTTGTACAAATGGAAGGTCTGATGTATTTTGGATGAACGTTTGATTCGGTTGAAGTTATTCACTTACAGGTTTGGCCTGTCCATACTTGTGCTGGAAAGCACTGCTTTAGCACCCCAGGCAGCACAGTGCTTGTCTGCTGGTGTTCTCTGTCCCCCTTCTTCTAATGGGAGCCAATGTACTGACCTCATTCCTCTCCCTGTCGGCCTCGTGCTGCTGAAGCCTTAGCGCAGCTGCTGGTAGCCGAGTTCAGCAGGCAGAGGTGAGTGGAGACGGGGAAAGGCCACTGCTGCTCAGTGCTGCATCCTGTCCTTCTGGGTATAGGAGGGCCATGAGGTGTTACCGCTGAGCTGAAAGGGAAGGAAGCTGTCCTGCCAAGTTCCCTGCTCTTCAGATAGCAGGTTGCTCTCTGTGCGAGTGCTTCCCTGACTGCAGAAGGAGAATCTCCACTGGTGCAGGGCAACCTAAGTGTGGGTTAAAGAATAGAATATGTGCTTAAGGTTACGTGATTATAAATACATCTTTGTAGCCGGAGGGTGATTGGCTTGTGCAACAGTAGTTACTTCAGAGCTCCGTGAGACAGCCGGTGGGTGATGATGGGATCACAGCCTTACCTACCACCTATCGCTTGCCGATTGCAGTGTAAGGCACCCGGTCCTCTGGCTGGGAAATCTGTGGTGTAATACTTTTGCTTTTATTTTTAACCCAGAAAGCCTGCAGTGCCAAAACAGTGCTCCTATTGTAATGCAGTACTAACCTGAGAGCTGTGTGGAGAAGACGGATACTCCTGCCAAGTCTGCTTAAACCCTGAAAGTCTGACACACAGTTGTAATGGCAATCCAGGAAATAGGTCTGCACTGTATCATCCGTGTGTGCGTGAAGTTTGGATGCGAGCGTGAATTCTACTAAGGTGCAGACGTGGAGGACAGGAGGAGGAGTAGAGGAGAGGAGGCCGAAGGTGGCCGTATCACTCCCTACTCCTCCCTGAAAGGAGGTGGTGGTGAGGTGTGGGTCGGCCTCTGCTCCCAGGGAACAGCAATAGGATGTGAGGTGATGGCCTCACGGTGCATCAGGACAGGTTCAGGTCGGGTATTGGGAACAGTTTCTTCTCTGAGGGAGCATTGATGCACTGCACAGCTGCCTGGGGGCTGCTGCTCACCATCCCTGGGGCCGTTGTTCTGCTTGGCAGAGCTGCCAGAAGAGCTTCCCCAGGTGCTGCTTGCAGTCTGTGCTGGGAAGGGCTGCAGAGCCCGTCTGATGGATGCTTGTTTCCTTCTGTCCTCAGCAGTGCTTTGAAATAACGACTGTTTAAAGCAGGAGCTTGGAAACAAGGCGTTATTTAATTTTGTTATGAAAAGGCTTTTTTAGAGCGTGGCCCATGAGTTAGGAGCTCCGAGCTGCTCCTGTCACTTGTCTGGAATGTGAAGCATTGCAACGGTCGCACGTTGCTCACAGCTCTGTAGTTTTCTCCAAACAAGGAGCAGAGGAATGGAGGTGCACAACGGCCGCTTCTCGCCCAAAGCTCTGTTCTTTCCTCCCTTTGGTTTCAAAAACAGCACTATCGATGCTGCATTAACAGCACCGCTCATTCGTCTCACTGGAACTTGGCTTTGGCTTCGGTGCAGCAGTGGTGGTTTGCAGGCAGCCCCGCTGTGCCATCTGGGGTCCCGTGGGCTGTTCTTCACCTTCGCCAGGAGGTGTCCCATTGGAGCTGTGCAGTGCCTTTGATCTCATGTTTACCCCTTGCTGGGACTCCTTTGGGTCCGACTGCAGCCCTTTGGTTGAGGCTGGGGAACAGCACGTTCCAGCTGACGTGTGGGTGGGCAGGCGAGATGGATTTGCTGAGCTCTGCGTTTGCTGTATGGTTTTGTGTTACTTTCCTGGTAATTCCTGGAATTGCTTTTATTCTTTTGACTTCTCCCAAACGCTGTGAAGCTGCAAACCGAAGCGCTGAAGTTGCACAGAGCAGTGGCGATCGGTTCAGAACACATCTCCATCTGACTGCTGTGCTGTGCAGCTCTGTGGGCCCGGGGTGTGAGCAGTGCGTGCTATGGAGGCGGCAGTCTCTGCCCTGGTAGCTTATTTCATGTTCCAGACGTAGGGTTGGTGGTAGTTGTGCTCTCTTGCCTGCAGAGACTTGAAGACGTTCTGATGTGTCTTTTGCAGGAGGCTGGAGGGGTTGTATTGCATAACCTTTCCTTTCCTTTTCTGCCTTTTGGGACTATCTGAGTGGCCTAAAAATGTCGTTCCCTGCTTGTTTGGGCAGAAGTCGTCAGCCTGTGTACATCAGATCCAAGGAATGCGTACACAGAGAGCGAGCGTACCGAGTGCAGGGCTCAGTTTGAAGATAGCCATTTCCCTCTGCATTTTGGGCATCTGCTTTGCTCATCAGCGCTTCCAGAAAGGCTCAATGTCCTCAGATGTGAGGGGTCGCTTCTCTTTACTTTTAAGTAACTCTCAGGCATTCTGATTCCGTTTACCACAGTTTGTTGGAAAATGTGAGTAGGTGAAACAACGTGCTCCTCGATGGGGTATCTTCAGCGAGCAGCAGACAGCTGGTGCCTCGTTTGCTGCTGGATGCCCTCTTGCCTTACAGGCCCAGGAAACTGCTTTCTGTTCTAATGAAGCCTTACCTCTGTGACAGCAAGATTTGCATAAAGAAGCACATGAAGAAAGGTAAGGAGTCGCCCCTGCTCGCAGCGTTCAGGTCTCTGAAAGCCGTGGATGCACACGGAGGCAGCCCTGCGAGCACTGCCCCGCGCCAGGCTGGCTGCGTCAGCTCGGCCTGCAGCGAGGAGCAGCGCCGTGCAATTGGGCAGAGCGCTTTCCAATTATTATTTATGGTGCCGTGTTTGCAGCTGCACAAAGCACCGCGTTGGTCCCACGCAGCGCCAGAGCTGCGCCCCGGCTGGCTCTGCCTTCGTGTCCTGCGCCATGTGTGCTGCTGAGAGAGAGAGCTCTGGGAGGGGATACAGGTCAGAGGCAGTGCTTGCATTGCGCGTCAGGAATGTGGTCTTTCTATCTGATAGCCGGGGCATTTTTCCATCCCGTTGAATGCTATAATTGATGCTGTAATGCTGGCGTTAATCGAACGGCTGCAATAACGCCTCGTGCCCTGCTGCTGGGTCGGTGTTCTGTTGGCTGTGTGCTGGGGGCGCTCCCAGGAGCCGCTCAGGTAGGATGCAGGCTGTGTTCTGCTGATAGCGCTGAGCTCCTCTCTGCTCTTTGCTTTGGGTTTTCTGAGGTTGGAGGGAGTGTGTCAGGGGAGGAAGGGCTTTGGTAGCTTCTTTCTCCTTGGGGTAAGTTATGAACTGCAGTCCTGTATGCAGTGTTTGCTCTTTAGACCATGATGAAATGTCATTTTAGCTCTTACCTGAATTACATCGTGTTGTGTGTTAAACTCACGCAGCTTACTTTATTCTCACTTACTGAAATCACTGCTGTTGAAGCAAATGTTGCAAGGTTTTATCGTTTCTCAAGTGTGCTATGGGCAGTTTTTTATGTAATGCGTAGGACGTCACAAATATCATTTGTAATGGAGCCGGTTCTGCACCATTTTCTCTTCCCGCTCTCTGCTCTCTTTGCTCTTTTCAATTCTGATTTTCAGTGGAATGAGACCAGAAGCACATATGAGTGTTGGACTCAAACGTGGAGAAGAGGCAAGAAGTGTGAGCGTGGCAGCATGGCCCCACCTATAAACATCACCTTCTGGGAGGTGTCGGTGTACAGCAAGCACTTCGCCTTCATGGGGCTTCTCTGCTTGGGGCTTTGCTGGTTTGGGCTTTGTTGTGTTTCTCTTAGGAGAGTCCCATTTCAGATGATCCCCAGTGATGTATTGCTCTGCGCGGGCGTTCTGCTTCCTGGTAGCTGCATGGCAGCGCTGCTGCATTGCTGACATTCTGATGGTGAAACTGCAGCAGCGGACAAAGTTTTCTGTGTCTGTTCGTGCCAGAGTTCAAGAGTCTGGAAGCTATAAACAAATATTTTCAGTGTCTTAAAATGAGACTTTGTGTTACTGGCACGGAGGGATCTGAAAATGTAAAGCTTTGGGAGTTTTACTGACTTTGAAGGAGGTCAGAGTTGGAATCTGCTCGTGTGTAGGAGTGGTGCTGGGCTGGAGGAGTGCGTGCTCAGTGTTCAGCGTCACTTTGGTAGTGTAACACACTGCTTCTGATTGCTGTGTCTGTGTGTGGCGCTTCTCATGCGCTCGGTTACCCATCTGCTTTTTGTGCCTCTGAAGCACTTTGCTTTGGAAGAGATGGGGAGAACTCAGTGGGCTTTGTGTTTCTAACCGGCTGTGGGATCCTGAGCTCAGGTAGAGCAGAGCACTTGTTCCATCTGGCCTGGGAGGTTGAAAGGGGAGCAGAGGGTGTCTCTCCTCCTCCTCCTCCATCCTCTGTCTGCTGGCTCAGGCAAGATGAGGAAGGCAGCTGCCAGCTGTCCTGCTCCAGCAAGAGAGAGGATGAGCGCGATGTGTCCGGTCCTTCTTGTGTCCCTGCTCCGAGCTGTCAGCTCTTCTGCCTTCCCTGTGGCTGTCTGCTGGAGTTGGCAGTGTGGCTGCTGCTGCAGCTGCTCCACGTTTGTGCATTGTCAGCCTGGTTTTCTGTGGCTGGGCCACAGGTCTGACGGCTGTCTGCTGTCGGAGGGAGCTGGAAGGCGAGGAGGTGCTCAGGCGTCCCATGGCAGGGCGTGCTGGGTTACTTCTTGGAGACAGTCATCATAATCATATGACAGTATGAAACGTTAAATTCAAGACACTTGAAATCCCACATCTTTATTAACATGACTTTTAATAATAACCGGTTTCAAGGAATCTGAATTTTTCAACTTCTCCGGCTTGTTATATAAGCCCATTTTCTCTGCAACTGCCGATACCCTTCAGTACTTCAGTTACCAGGCTAATCTTTTCTCAGATCCGCTGTTGTTGGGAGTCAGTGCGTTGCCTTCGTGCTCCCACGGTATTTTCTTTCCCACAGTCAGAACTAAAGAGCACTGCAGCCCTAATAAGCCTTTCTTTTGCTAGCTAACGAGCAAACTCAGTAACGTGGGTCACTTATAAAGTATCTTTGGTTCAGTGCCATTTGTGGAGAGGGAACTGGAAAAAATAGGACTTGGAGCGGAGCTGTAGGAACTCATGGTAAAAAAAAAATAAATAAAGCCTTTTTGTAAAAGCGTAAAACCTGGAGATCAGTCCCATATATGTGCTGTTTGGCTCTGCTTCGTGGTTCTCAGTGCTATTCTGGACATCTGCTCTTAAATAGAGCGCTACAAAAATACGCTGCGTTTCGTTTGTGTTTTGTGCTGAAGACTTCTCTCTGTTTGCAGATTTGTTTGTAAATGCATCATAAACAGACAGCCCAGAATGAAGAAAGCAAGCAGGAGTGTTGGCTCAGTGCCCAAAGTGCCTGGAGTAAATAAGACTCAAACAACTGAAAAAACCAAACCGGAGAGCGGCTCCTCACTGTCTGCAGTAACAAAACTCTCCAAACCCGGGACATCGGCATCCCTTTTGAAGGTAACAGCTGCTACAGCCTTCTGACTATTTCAGTTTTTGACAAGAAAGCTTTAGAAGTGTACTATTTTACAACATGTTTTCAGTGCAACTTTGTTTGTTACGCAGGGGACTGAAGGGAGTTGAGGTGGCTGTGCAGCACTGCGGGGTGATGGGCTCTTGTGTGGTGTTGGTGCTGTATTTTCACACTGCAGTTTGTGGTGGGATGGAAGGCAGTATTCTACGCAGAACTTGCTTGTTCTGCAAAGGAGCGAAGTGGAAGTTGCATTGGAATGAGTGTTATTAGTAGTGTCGTGTGTTATGCTTGACTGGTGTGTCAGTGACTGATGGGATTTGAAGAGAGCTATGTACCATTCTGAAACAAGAACTAATGAGGTACCTAACATGAGAAACTTTCTGACATTGGTGATCCACATCAGGTCAGCGCAGCTGCATTCTTCTGGCTGTTTTGACCTTTCCTTTGTGTGAGCTATTGCTTGAGCTGAATGTGCACAAGTTGATTCTTGCTCCTAGAACAAGTTCAAAGGTAGAGGTTCTCTCGTATGTTACCGGATTTAGGATCATACGCTTTTCAACAGCCAAGAAATAGGACTTAGCAAGTTGTGTTGGTGCAGAATTTTTGACCTGAGAGCACATCAAGGCTGGACTGATGTTCTGAGCCTGCCCGCTCTGCCCCCCTGTCCTGGTGGAGACGTGGCTGGGCTCCCCTCCTACTGCCTGTCTGCAGCCCACTGTGTGGAGTTGCAGCATTTCTGCAGCTGCCCTGGAGCAGAGGAGCATGCTAAGGATAAGGGCTGGTGTGTGCAGCTGGGACCTGAATCTGTGCTGCCTACTGGCAGCCGGTCAGGCTGTGTATGTAGCTGGCAAGATGTAGAATTAAGAAATTGTAGTAGTTGAAGTCGCTCTGTAATAACTTTGCAGAATTGCCAAAGTCTGTCTTACCCTTTTTTTCTCTGTTATGGAATAACAGTTACTACTTCTGCAGTGAGCTGCCAAGCTGGCTCTCATGTAGATTTTTTTCCCTGTGTGCCCCTTCTACTCCCACCACTGCATTTTTCTTAACTTGAAATAATCTTTTGATGATTGTTGACACTCCTCATTTTGCATTTCTAGAAACCTCTCAAAGAATACAGAAACAAAACCTCTTTGTAGTTTACTGATCAAGTTTCTTAGGCGATAGCTCTCAGTGAGGTAAAGGAGGAGGATGATCTAACACTGAAGAAATCTGACCCAGTCTGCTTTCACAATTTTGCTTCTTACTTTAGTAACACTTCTGGCTATGTTTGGGTGTTGGATTAGAATTTGACAATCGTCTGTTTGAGGTACAATGAAAAATTTCCCTATAATTACTGCGATTTATCTCAGCTTTATGTTACAGCCAGGCTTACTCATGCAGGTGGGTGGCTCCTCCTTGTCAAGCTGCTGCTGTGCAAGCTGTGTGACTTCATGACTTTTTCTTATTGAATCTTTTCTGAGTGTTCCATGCTCAAACAGAAAGTTAGTTGGTTGTACTTTTGGACTTATGGTTGCGGTCAAATCACCTGTATAATTTTTGACTTGACAGAAATATCAACAGTTTATTTTGTGTGGTCCTATATTTGATCTTGTCAGTTAAGCTTTCAGCATATTGCTTTCCTTAAAGTCGTTTGTAGGATCTTCTCTTAGATGTGATAAGTTTGTGTGCGTTTGGTAAGTTTCATCTCATATTCCTTGAAAACAAAACAAAGCATGGCTGGCATGAGATGGTTTTGATTGCAGCAGCTTACTGACTTCTGCAGTTCTCAAAATCAGTGTGCATATAGATAGGAAAGCCTTTGGGTTGGTTGTTGAACGAAAGGCAGATATTAAGGAACAGAAATGCACAGGCACATTACTTGATCAGTAGTGCAGTTGAAAATGGCTTTCTAACTCTAGTACATTTCCATCTCCTTTATGACACAGCTGTAGGGTGGTGCTTTGCTTTGGGTGAGAGGTGGGGGGTCTTTAACCATGCATTGTTCCATAGTTTTGTCTTTTCAAAGTGTTTAGACAGTGAGTGCAGGAAGAAAATGGGAGACCCACCCTTCAGTACAGCTGAATGCTGTTCCAGAGGTCGGTCTGTCTGCTGCAGGGTGCCCGTGTGACACTGACCGACTGTTTCAGAAACTCTTTCAGGTGACCTTTCTCATAAGATTTTGGTTCCTGCTGTGCCCAGGACTTTGGTGAACGTCCACCACTTTCCCACCTGCACACACATGGTATTACAACAGACAGCTAACAGCCACCCACCTCTACCTTCTAACCTGTCAAAAAATATGTTGTGCAAACAGCATTGTGTTCCTTGTTCTAAGATAAGTGTTTTTTGATCTGAAAAGTCAGAATGGGCTCTAACATTTGGATATTAAAAATTAGAATGTATCTTCAGTGTTCCTGTGTCTGGGCTTCAGTGATCTGTTTGCAAAATGCAGTAACTTAATTACAGATCGTTGTGGAGTTTAGTATTTGAAGTACTTCAGTGGAGCAACAGTGAGCATCAAAGAAAATCCCATGTAGGAATAATTATGTAGATAGATTAAAAAAGGATTTGAATGAGGTGCAGTAAATAGGATATGCATGTTGGGAAGCTAATGTGAAATGAATGATGGAGGCAATCATTCAGGTTTCATTGCACTGAAAGAAATAAAGTTGTGGGGGAAAATGGAATGTGAATTGGATTGCATTGGCACTTCTAACTATTCAATTTTCTAATCTTTCAGTTTTTAAGGAAGGGTTTTTATTGCTAAGCAGAGATGCAGCATTTCCAGTAAACAGGAGAAACTTTTTTCCTTGAGAAAACTGTTTAATAAACATACAACATTAATTTCAGTTCCAATAAAAATATATACTGTAAAAATACTTTGATTTTTTCAAGTTAAGAGTGGTTGCTATTAGGGAGCATTCAGAAGAGAGCTGCTGGTTTGTAATTTTTCCAAGGCTTTGCTAAATAGTTTTCCCTGCCAACAGTGTAGTGTTACAGTTTCTCTAAACTGTTTACTAATTGGCTGCAGAGGAGGCAGTGCCTTCCAACCTACCCTGGAAATAGTGCATGGGTAAGTCAGAGGGAGAACGGCTGGCTGAAATTCCTTTGTTCAGCAAGGGTTGGAGATGACTAATGTCAGAAAGCCTGCATTTAACGTAGTGCTCTTTCTTCAAGCTGAGTCACGTCTTGACCTATTTGGCTCGATAACGTGCTACAAGTGTTTAAAAGCTTAATCTAATTTCTCTGCTCTCTTAGCAAGGTACAAATGCCAAGAGCTAATAGTCTGTCTGACTGATGTCAGACTCGGCAGAATCACTGTTATCAATGTTGCTAACTGTTGTCACATTCTTAGCTGCAAAAAAGAAACTTTATAATAGAGTGAGACGGAACATTGGTTTTAACTAAGCATATGTAAATTCATTCTTAATGTATAAAATCATTATGTCTGGCTTACGCTATTTAACATGGATATGTAGGTGATACAGAGATGACAAATCTGCAGAATTTTAAGTGATGATGCAGAGCACCTGGCTGGGACCTTTTAGCAGGAATGCTGGTTGAGACTTCAAATGTGCTATCCGACTGAATAATACAATTACTCAGGGAATGCTGTTAACCTTTTAAATTCTCTTTGGTCCTTATAATAGGAAGAATGTTTAGCCTATCATGATTGTTTCTCCATTTGACAAACTGCATTTTAAAGAGTGGTACCGTCTGCCAATTCGTACTTGTGTACTTAGTATTTTTAGATATTGCTTTACTCTGGAGGATGGATTCTTTATTTGGGAATCCGGCTCTTGAGATCCTTGTGCTTGTTACATTCCAGGCAGCTGTTGTGGCTAACGGTAGCTTCAGGAATGATGTTAAGAGGTCAGACAAAAAGTGCATGAAACAAATGTCCTGTCTCTGACAGTGCCTAGGAAGGAGCATGAAAAC
This sequence comes from Bambusicola thoracicus, assembly GCA_002909625.1. Lineage (NCBI taxonomy): Eukaryota > Metazoa > Chordata > Aves > Galliformes > Phasianidae > Bambusicola > Bambusicola thoracicus. The sequence continues at coordinate 9,580 of PPHD01008932.1, read as the reverse complement.
AAGGCTGAGGTGAGGGAGGCTTTCCCCCCCCCCTCTTGTTACTGTCTCAAGTGGTTTGTGGCTTAGCATTTTGAGCTGGAAATGGTATTTTATTTATCTTGGATTGATTTTTATTGTTGCTAGGTTTCATTTCTGTTGAGAATTTGTCCAACAGAAAATGCTTGATCATGTTCTCTTGAAGAACATTATGGAAACTTCATAGTATTTGTTGGTTTATTTTTATACTTGGGGAACCTTTCTGTCAAAATAGAGAAAAATTACACTTCATTGTAATTTCTTCTTTTTATACTTCCCTGTGATTTCTTTATTTTTTTCCCCCATTTTAGTATCAAAATGTCGATTATTTCCTCTCTCTTGGCAGAGAGGAGACTTGGTTTCTATCGTCAGTTGTGTGTAAGTAGTTGAAGTTCAGTTTCAGCTTACCTGCTCTGCACTGCGCAGTGCAGTTACGCTTCAGCATACTTGCACAGACACAGGACTGGTCAAATGTTTACTTGTTAAACTGATGGAATCCTTCACAGAAGAAATGTTGGCTATGAAAACTTGTCAGCCAGCTGTCTGTAAGCTGCATCTTACCTTTCTTTCAGACTAAGAGCAACGATGACCTCTTAGCAGGGATGGCCACTGGCGGTGGAGTGACAATGACCAATGGTGTCAAGGCAAAAAAGAGCACGTGTGCATCAACAGTGTCTTCAACTACAGGGACAGCCATGAACACTCTGGAAAATAAACCTAAAACTGTTGCAGGTAGATTGTTATGCTGGTTCTTGAAGATGAAAATTGGGTAGAATTTTATTTTCCTACCACGTAGTGTGGATGCAGACTGCCTAAGGAAGCGGTTGGTAAGGCCATGGTCAAATAAAATACCTTCTGTGCTTTGGCCTTGATCTTCTTCACATCTTTTGTAATGTTGTAATTGCCATTTTGGAGGCTTCTCCTTTTAATTTTTTTAGTACTGCTTACGTAGCTACTGTATAATACTAGATCATGTAATTAATCTGGAGACTTACGGTTTAATTTGTCTTTAAAAGATTCAAGCCGCAAGCATTAAAACTTTAAGATGTGATTGATTTCTTGTTACAGTCAACACGGGTTGTTTTTTTAGTAAAAAAGAGAGCTTTCATAACCTGTGCAGAAAAGTGGAATTATTTAATGTGCTCTCAATACAGATGGAAATACGTCTTGCCTCCCTCACTGTGTTTTGGATTCAGTAATGCTTGCAAAGCTGTAAATCATCTGGGAATAAAATAGCAATAATTCATCTATGCCTGTATGAAATGCGATGAAAATAGAGTAGAAAGTACCCTTATATTTTATGTAATCATAATACACAATTCGTCACTTAAATGCTTGCATTCAAATCTACTGAAAAGAGTGGAATTTGAACTTGCAGGAAAGCAGTGCTGTTGTATTTGTACACTTTGTCAGAAGCATTTAAAGACAGGAAAGAAGAAACGTATAAGCATTGAGGTTCAAAATACTGCAGCAGTATAGCAGTTGAAAAGCATGCATCAAATAAAATACAACTACTGTACCTCAGAGGTAGGTGTATTTAAACGTTAACTGTAAATTTATTTTATGGGATGTGTTTGCCAGCATAGTTTAGAAAATCAGCCGTTGTACGGCTAAAAAATACACAGTCTTACGTTACAAATACTGTATTTTAAATAAGTATTCCTAACTTTCAAAATCTGTACAGGTTCCACAGCTAGGCGTAGCACTTCATCTGGAACTAAAGAATCGAGCTCTTCGAGGGAAAGAATACGAGATCGTTCCCGTTTAAGCCAGAGTAAAAAACTGCCTCTGGCCGGACAGGGCAGCAATGATACGGTACTGGCCAAACGTTCCCGTAGTCGCACCAATCCGGAATCGGATATTCGGATGAGCAAGTCCAAATCGGACAATCAGATCAGTGACAAAGCTGCATTGGAAGCAAAGGTGAATGATCTTCTGACGTTAGCAAAAACTAAAGATGTGGAAATCTTGCATCTGAGAAATGAACTAAGGGACATGCGTGCTCAGCTGGGACTTAATGAAGACCAAGTTGAAGGCGACGAAAAATCTGAAGAAAAAGAGGCCATTGTTGTCCATCAGCCAACTGATGTAGAGTCTACGTTGCTACAGTTACAGGAACAAAACACTGCCATCCGAGAAGAGCTCAACCAGCTGAAGAATGAGAACCGAATGTTAAAAGACAGACTAAATGCATTAGGCTTCTCTTTGGAACAAAGGCTGGACAACTCTGAGAAACTCTTTGGCTATCAGTCTTTGAGTCCGGAGATTACAGCTGGCAACCACAGTGATGGCGGTGGTACTCTGACATCTTCTGTGGAAGGTTCTGCTCCTGGATCAATGGAAGACTTGCTAAGTCAGGATGAACACACTCTGATGGACAACCAACATAGTAACTCCATGGATAATTTAGATAGCGAGTGCAGTGAAGTTTATCAGCCACTGACATCGAGTGATGATGCTTTAGATGCTCCGTCATCTTCAGAGTCTGAAGGCGTACCAAGTATAGAAAGATCTAGAAAGGGAAGCAGTGGCAACGCGAGCGAAGTGTCCGTAGCTTGTCTGACAGAGCGGATACATCAGATGGAAGAGAACCAGCACAGCACAGCGGAAGAGCTCCAAGCCACGCTTCAAGAGCTTGCAGATCTGCAGCAAATAACGCAAGAGCTGAACAGCGAGAATGAAAGACTGGGAGAGGAAAAAGTAATCCTGATGGAATCTTTGTGCCAGCAAAGCGATAAGTTGGAACATTTCAGCCGTCAGATAGAGTATTTTCGGTCTCTTTTAGATGAGCACCATATTTCTTATGTAATTGATGAAGATATGAAAAGTGGTCGCTACATGGAGTTGGAGCAGCGTTACATGGACCTTGCAGAGAACGCCCGGTTTGAGCGGGAGCAGCTGCTAGGTGTTCAGCAGCATTTGAGCAACACCTTGAAGATGGCAGAACAAGACAATAAGGAGGCCCAAGAAATGATAGGGGCGTTGAAAGAACGCAATCACCACATGGAACGGATCATTGAATCAGAGCAGAAAAGCAAAACAGCAATAGCGTCGACCTTAGAGGAGTACAAAGCCACGGTAGCCAGCGACCAGATAGAGATGAACAGGCTGAAAGCTCAGTTAGAGCACGAGAAGCAGAAGGTGGCTGAGTTGTATTCGATACACAACTCTGGAGACAAATCAGATATACAAGATTTGCTGGAGAGTGTCCGGCTGGATAAAGAAAAAGCAGAGACGCTGGCCAGCAGTCTGCAAGAGGAGCTGGCGCACACTCGCAATGATGCCAATCGATTGCAAGATGCCATTGCTAAGGTAGTGTTTAAAGTCACTGTATTTTTAACATCACCTCTGTATCAAGACTTCTCCTGTTGGTCACTGCAGTTCTTTCAGAAATAAAGGATTAATTACAAGGCTAATCGGATTGTGGTAAGGTTGGGATTAATGGCTTTCTTCTCTTCTGTTATGAAAGTACTGCAGGCTTTTTTTTTGAGAAAGTGTATCATAGAATCACAGAATTATAGGGAAGGCATTTGAGTTGGAAGGGACCCTTAAGGTATCTAGTCCAAATTCCCTGCAGTGAACAGGGACTTCTGCAGCTTGGTCAGGTGCTCAGAGCCCCATCCAGCCTGACCTTGAATGTCTTCCAGAATGGGGCTTCTGATTTCTTTGGGCACCCTGTGCCAGTGTCTCACCACCCGTATTGTGAACAACTTCTTTCTTATATCGAGTCTAAATCTCCCCTCCTTTAGTCTGAAATCATCTCCTCTTGTCCTATCACAGCAGTCTCTGCTAAAGAGGTTCCCCCTTCCTTCTTACAGCCTCTTACAGATATTGAAAATATCTGTAAACCTGCTGTCAGGTCCCCCAGGAGGCTTCCCTTGTTGAGGCTGAGCAGGCCCTGCTCTCTCAGTCTGTCCTCACAGGGGAGGCGTTCCATGTAATTTAATTTGCTAGCTAAAGGTTTTAGTTTTGAGTGAAAAAAAGAAAATTTAAGCTTTTAAAAAATCATTTATACAGGAAGGTTTTTGCTAATGATCCATCCTGGAGCAGCTTGTGTGTTCCTTGTGTTTTGGATCCAGATGCTGTAGTTCTAGAACACCTATTGTGACTTAAATGAAGCTGATTTATCTAGTAAAAATGTCCTATCCATTATCCATCTGAAAGTAAGTCTTCCTGATAAGAACGTTTGTCAAATGTGTTGTCTGAGCTATATGTTAATTGCAGATCAATAGCCAGTTAGAATTAATCCTAATTAGAGATTTAAAAAATGAAAATGTTAATAATTAAAGTTGGGTAGTGCTATTAAAGTAAATAAATACTGAAGCAGGTAATTTAAAGCAGGGCATTCTGTGGATTAAAATTGGTGCCTGTGCTGGCCCGCCCTAAGCCATGACCTTGTTTTTTGCTGTTGGGCATGGGAGTGAATGTTAAAGAGCCTCTGATCTCAGCTTGTTATTTAAGCTGCAGTTTCATGAGGCAGGATAAAACGGTCTCGCTGTTCCTGAAAAGAGGTCTGCTGCCTTTTCCTTCCCCTGTCGGGTGTTCTTTTCAATTAAGCAGATCAGTAGCTTTTAAGACCTTTCTGGGAACTGCTTCAAATCGCTGGCACATCACATGCACAAATATGAATCTTGCTACTAGGTTAAGGAACCAGCAAGCACTAATATCGATGCACAAGAGAGTGTGGGCTTCTCTTGGCAAGATAAAGAGAGGATGAAGATTTTTTCCCCATTTCTATAGCAGCTAGGTGTTAACTTGCATCAGCTGCTCTTGAAACGTCAGTACTGTGGTTCTTACTGCTTTCCCTGAATACAGGATTCTGCTGCTAGAGTAGCTGAGGGAAGCTCATTTGTTCAGCTTGGGAGTGAAAGAGTTTGACTCTGTCACAGAAAAATAGTTGCACATACAATTTTAAAGGCTTCTGTTTAACTTCTTGGCCCATGCCCTTTCCTATGGTTCCAAAAATATATTGTAGATATGCTAGTTGGAAAACTAGAAGTGTATCTTTAAGGGAATTCACTGAAGTTATGACACGTAGTGTTTCTTTTTCAGGTTGAAGATGAGTACAGAGTATTCCAAGAAGAAGCCAAGAAACAAATAGAGGATCTTAACGTGACTCTAGAAAAACTTCGGGCAGAGCTAGATGAGAAAGAAACTGAGAGAAGTGACATGAAAGAAACTATCTTCGAGTTGGAGGATGAAGTAGAGCAGCACCGTGCTGTGAAGCTTCATGACAATCTCATCATATCTGATTTGGAGAGTAAGTGTTACGTGTTGCTTGGGTAAGGGTAATGATAATTTAAGAACTTATGAAGCAGAATACTGAAACAGTGAGAATATTCTTATGTGTGTGAGTTTAAGCCACCCTTATTATGCTAGGGGAAAAAAAAGCCAGGTTTTCTTTCCAGTCCCAATGGCATTTGGTGTGTGAACCAAAAGCTGTGAATTGAGAATAAATATGAAATCTGATAATGCTGTTTTCAAGGTACCTTTTGAAGTAGGAAAACATGTAATTACAGCCTTGATAATAGTGTGCTACTTGTGCATTTTGGAAACCGGATGATTGATTTATTTTTTTAAATAATGCTCTCTTTTTCAAGTGCCTGAATACCGAGATTTACCTGATAGCTTGAGAATGTGAGTAACTGATGATTTCTTCCCTCCGTTGACTCACTGTACAAGAAATGGATGGAGCCTGTAATGAAATTCATATTTACTGTACACTCACCTATCTGTCTGTGCCTACGTTCCCTCTCTGATCTCTGAGACCTGCTCAGACATTCCTACCACAGGCTGGAATTCTGCCATTAGTCTCCATCTGAACAAGAACTTGGGCAGCTGTACCTTCTGAAAGCTGTTATTTGCGCTGTGCTACTTAGGGAATTCAAATGCCTCCTGTTCTAAATAAGATAATGAAAAGCTAAAGTATGATTCCTTTTCGCTGTAAGTAAAATGTTTGTAGCGAGTATTTTAAACTGGTCTGCTATCAAGGAAAGATAGTGGTTTAAGTAATCGAAACTGTTTATTCAGCTGAAGAGCGGTATTTTCAGATGTGGGTGTCAGCTTAGTTTCCCCAAGCAGTGTTTCCTTGTCTTGCGAGACGATTGCTGTCTCACTTTACAAAATTGGCTTAGCTTTTTATTCTTTTTTCCTGCTATCTCTTTGCCCAAACCAAAGGAACATATTCAGGAATGGGAGTTCAGGTATATGGGCAGCAGCTCTGATGTTGTTCCTGAAGTCATTTTATAACAAACACTGTGAAAGATGAACACTTCTCTGCTTGCATTTTTTTTTCTTTGTCTTAACTGAAATCCATTCATACAGTCAAATAACCGTTCAGGTGTTTACTTAGTAACACCTAATTACAAGGCAGCTCTACTTTTTAGATGCTTCTGCCTTGGGAATAGGGCATGTCATTTTGACAGATGTTTTATAATAATGTTCCTGCGGTTTCAGAAGACAGCTGTAACAGTCAAACTGGTAAACTGCTGCTGGAAAAAATTGTATTGGTGCTGAGATTTTCAACACGTTGCTATTGTCTGTTATTCATCTCTGCAGGAATAGTTCTGAAAGGTCGGCTGGGCTGTTTGGTGTGGTTTCTTCTGGAGGAAACGAGCATCTGGAGAGTGGCATCTAGCGACCATGGGGAGGGATTGCACGCAAACAATTGTGGCAGTGCATACAACATTTAACAAACAGAATGTTAATAATTGGTATTGAAGTCACGCAAAAGTACATTTTACTACTAAGTTCTCTTACGTTGATTAGACCTGTGGTCAGATCTGTTTTTCTGCCAGACAAATACTGTGCTTTTAAATGTGGAGAATTGAGTTGCAGGTTTATGTGAGGAGTAGTTAGGGGAATGGTGGCTTTTCAGCCTAAGAAACTAAGTGCAATAAAGAGCAATATAAGACTTTTTTTCTATGTGAGCTTTTAAAATATGGCAGTCTCTCATTTGCCCAGTGTCAAGTATGGGAGAACTTGAGAGAATGTAAAGAGCTTGCCTAATGACAAACTTGCTGGCTGATTGAGAGTGGTGCTGAGATGACAGATAAATGGCAGGTGTTAAATGGCAGAAAATTATCTCTTAATGAAATCGCACAAGAGAGACTTTACGATCAGGAGGAAGATACTTCATTTATGAGCTGATGAGTTTGCATTTGGTGTTGATGAGCCGCTGCACTAAAGAGTCATGTAGGATCACGTGATGCTCTGGCCTGGCTGCTTGGAGCAGGCTTCATTGCAGGCTTTCCTAATTCTAGGAAATAGTTCAAGGACCATACAATGAAACATGTTTCACTGCTCTTGGAATATTAAGTTACCAGATCTTAGCTGTTAGTCTATGAATATGAGTGCCTGAAAAAACAGTGATCTCTTGGATAAGGACAGTGGAATTCCAATGTCATTTGATTAAAAGCATGCAGTATACTCTTGCAGTCAGCCCAGGTGTGGCAGGGCCCGCAGTCAGTGGCACCTGAACTTGCCACCGGTGGGAGGAGTCTTAGCCATAGTGATTCTGAATCAGGAAAAAAAATGCTGAAATAACCTGTAAGTTCCATGTTACCACTAGGCACAGCAAGCTGAAACATCCTGTGTGGGGCCAAGCATTGGCACAGAGGTGTTGGTGAGCAGGAGGGCTGCAGCAGAGCCTTGCACTAGGTGGCGTATGTGCTCTGCTTTTCCTGTGCCACTTCAGACAGGCTTCGGTAGTCAGGTAGCCAAGCTGGCACAGTCATCGTCTTTGCTAAGGGAGGGAAAAAAAAAATCTTCTGTTCTTCCCAGCAGTTAACAGATGAATTGGTATGGAGGATTTTGTATCGTGATTTGCAGAAAATTAATGTTCGTAGGTTAACTTGTCGGTTGTCAGATGTTCTGATGCCTGAAAATACTTGCTGTACATTCACTTACTGCAAGGTATGAGTGTTAAATGTATCAGTTCTCTTCATCTATCAGTATTTCAGTCAGTACGTATTTTGGACAAGAGTAGGTGAGCAAGAAGTGTGATACAGCTGATGTTCAGTGGATGAGTATTTCTACTATAGGGCTGTCAGAATGACTTTTTAATACTATGTTATTTTCAAAAGGACCTTGACAGCAGTTATCAAGTGCATTTTTTACAAATGATGTTTTGTCCTTTTCTGCATAATGTTGGAAAAAGAAACTGAGCATTAGTTTTTAATGATTTGTGTGCTTTAGAGAAGACTGGGGGAGGCAGTGAGGATGCAGCAAGGAAAGGTACTGCAGGGCAGCTGCACAGAGGCTGCTGCCCCCTGCCTGTTACTGCCTGGCTTTTGGCCTGCAGTTGGTGGCACAGTGTGAAGAGTGCAGTTGAGCCGTAAGAGGAGAAATCCCTTACCTCAGTCTCTCTAAGTTTCAAGTTCTTTTCAGTTCTGCTTTTCTGAATCTCTTGGATGGATGTGAGGTTTGTGCAGAAGGTAACTGTTTCCAACAACTGCTGTGAAATGCTCTGTATTGTTTGTGGTAACTGCAGAATATTCAGACCATTGTGTTTCACTTCAAAGCATAAATATACTAAAACTTAATGGTGCGTTTCATATCTCACAAAAGCCCAAAACAATGGCATTATACAACCTGAGCTCTGCATGCATTTATAGTTTCTAATTTGTGGTTATTTTTAGCTGAACTGCAGATTGCTTTCAGTAGTAGAACAGATTTTATTTTTAAAAACATTCTTTGAACCACTTGTTAAAAGGACCACCACCACTCGGTTTCATTTCAGAGTGCTCTTTATAGTTCCCATCACAGCTGAAAGGTACCTCATTTACAGTGTTGTGTTGGTGTTCTGCCGTTGTTTTTTAGCTGCTGGGGGTTTTCAGCATATTTTTAATGGAAAAAAAGCAGTGGGGAGAGGGAGCAACTGGTATAATTTTCACCTGAAGCTGCCGTTTCAGCGCTGACTTTATCTCAACTAAGTTTTGTACACAGACAAGCAAAAAATGGGAGAACTTTTTCTCGAGCATCACAACAGCATATGATTTGAGTGGCTTACTCTGTTAAGATTGTCTTCAAAGCTTAAAGATCAGTTGGATGCATCTTAAATTGTGCAGTCTTGTAAGAATGAGGTTTGTACAGAAATATCTGTCTAATTTTACTGTTTCAACTTTTGCAAGCCTGAGAGGTTATCATGGTTTCAGACCAACTGAGGTTAAATCATCCTTGTACAGAAGTCAGCTGTGGCGTTTAAAGCCTTTGAGTTGGGGCTGTTGAGACAACACTGAAGAATTTCTTCAGATGAAGAAACCAGAAAGAATTCCATGGCTGAAAAATTGTTACGTTCTTGTGAGCTTAGCTGAGGCTTTTGAACGTACATATCAGCATAAATGGGCTTAAATGTGTACTTAGTCATTGTTGCCTTTGATTTAAACGTTTTGAAATGCTTACTGTCTTCCACTTAGTCTGCCACAGCTTCATCTTTACTGTTAGGATGAGCAATTTGGCAGAAGACAAGGAGTACTGAAGTGATAGGCGTGCTCAGAGAGAAGGTGGTAGTGGTAGAACATCTACTTGGAGCAAACCATGGATTCAGTGTTTTTCCTGAGCCCCA
>PPHD01008931.1:0-21222 GCA_002909625.1 Bambusicola thoracicus | reverse complement strand
AAAATAAAATAAAATAAAATAAAATAAAAAATCTAGGCATCTATGAGATACAGATAGCTACACATTCAGAATTTTAGATGGCTTTTCTAAATCGGGTTAAAGTCTTATGCACATAATGAAACAAATTCTGCCTTTTCCTTACATTGCTGGAGTTCTGCTATCTTGTGTGATAATGTCAGGTACTTCTTGGAACTTTTTATAGCTAAAGATGAGAAATTTGTGCAAAACATCTATTTTAGATATTAATTGTAAGATTAAACAAATAACTTAGGCAACTATAGAACCATTTAAGGGAAGTCTATTTATTTTTCTTCTATTCAAAACATGATAGCAAGATAAAATACGTAACTGTTGCATGTACATGTTCTGTTTTAATAGAAATAATATCTGTTTTCAGGAATTGTGAAAAGTGATTATTTTTTTTTCTTTTATCTCTAGAGAATGCTTAAGTTTTTCTTAGACCAAAAGGACTAGTCTGTTGAATATATTCAAGCTAACATTTGTTTCTCTAAAATGCTAGCTAGGACGATGAAAGGGCTAAAAACAATTGAAAAAAATCAAAACATTAGCATACTTAAACACACCTATCAAACACACATGTGTACATGTATATAAGTAAAATTGAAGGTAAAACGTTTAAAAATTAAATATAATTTAGTCAGCTAAAGCTAGGCTGACCCAAATTACAGTCGGACAGCAAACATAAAAACATAGAGGCTGAAGGATACAGATACAAACTGAATATACTGAGATTACCATTTCAAGTACTTGGACTTCTCACTGTATAGTGTGAGTGTACAGCATGTCCAGTAAAATGCCTGTGTATAATATTTTAATGTACAAACCAAAACAATTCTTACATAAAATCAACATCACATTGTTTTTAGCTAGAAGAAAGTGTCTTGGTATTTTAGGAATTTTTCAATTCTAATGATAAAAGAGGATAAAAGATTAAACTTTCTTTAGATAACCACAGTCTCTTGAGAAGTATTAAAATGCATTTATATTTTGTATGCACTTATGTAGTATATGTTAGCCAAGCATAGGAACTGCTGTGTTTGCTTTGCTTTGATTGTTAAATTCAATATAAAAAGATATTTATTTTGTTTTGTTTTTGTTGAGCATCACGGAAAAGTTCTTCCTCTCACCCCAAGTTCTTTAGAATCCAATTGAAGGCTGGCAAGTGAGAATTTGTTCTTCTGCATAACTTAAGTAAAAAAAAAAAAGGGTTCTGCTTCAATGGAATATAAGTGACCTGGTGGGGCAGCAGAATAATTTAGCATGCAGATTTTAGAAAGGAAGTTCTTAAAGAGAATATACCCAGAAACTCTAAAAAATGTTAATATAAAGTTCTTCACTCTAAATCGCTGGTGACATTTGAGGGCAAAACCTCTTGCATTTTGATCCACCAAGGTCAGGAAATGCAGACTCTGTGCCACATATTTTCCCCATTTCTGGAAAGAGAGTGTAAGAAATTGTAATGCTTTTACAGGTATATCTTTTTTTCATTCTTACTGCATTTCTTATGAGAAAATGAATCTTTACTGATAATTCACTTTGTCTATCTCTGTGAAACCAACTAGTAATATCTCGTTATTGTCCTATAGTCTGAAAAACCTTTCAGTCTGTATGCTTTTATATTTAGTACCTAACTGTGTTTCAGGCCATTTGTTAAGAGAAGTATCTATATTACTTTGACAAAAAGGTGATAACCTTGCCTTATTCTGGCCCAGCTATTTATTAATGACTCCCAGATACCATTTTCCAGTTCTATGCACTGCAGTATTTTAATTTGATGATACAAATTGGATAATACAAATGTCTTTGAACCATGCTTACGATTCCCAGTGATAGGAATGACCAGGCCTACAATGCTTTGTTAGATTGCCACAGTCAGTGTGCTTCAAACTGTGACATTTTTGTAGGTTTTACTGGTATCTGGACTGCTTCGCTAAAGCTACATTTCTTGTTGAACTGAGTGTTTGTCATGCAATCACTTAATCCCTTCCCACAGCATGCCTACACAGCAACTTACTCTACCACAGAGCCTTAACTGAGTCATCTAAGTTGTCACAGCCTGGTGCTACCCCAGAACCTGTGTGCCAGTCTTATCATAGAATCACAGAATCATAAAATGGCCTGGGTTGAAAAGAACCACAATGATCACCTACTTTCAAACTCCCTGCTAAGTGCAGGGTCTCCAACCACTAGACCGGGCTGCCCAGAGTCACATCCAGCCTGGTCTTGAATGCATCCAGGGATGGGGCACCCACAACCTCCTGTTCCAGTGCATCACCACCCTCTGTGTGAAAAACTTCCTCCTAATGTCTAAATCTCCTCTGTCTTAGTCTAAAGCCATTCCCCCTTGTCCTATCACTATCCACCCTCAAAAACAGCCATTCCCCCTCCTGTTTATATGCTCCCTTCAAGTACTAGAAGGCCACAATGAGGTCTTCTCGGAGCCTTCTCTTCTACAAGATAAATCTTAAGACAAAATATCTGCAGCAGCCCAAGTTCAATGAAGTTGAGAAAAGAGGCTAGGATATGCAGGTTGTTTCAGTTCCAGGACACTTCCGCTCAGTGTCACATCTGCCATCTATTTGGCACCTATGATTTGTGGATACCAGAACATCAACCTTGATGTCGCTGCTACACTTTTACACTGCTTCACACTGAAAGAGAAATCTCAGCTGCGTTGTGGCTGCATACAGGTTACCTATTCCCATTAGTTGTTCCTTCAAAAAAGCAAGAACTTTTAAGAGATGTTATTTCATCATCTAGGATCTTGCTAGTCACTGCAGATATTTCTGATGGTCCAGAAGAGTATGTGTTTGATGTTAAGCTCCAGACGAATATGGCTGTCTTGCTCAAGCTTTAAAGTAATTGCTGCCACTTCGTCACTTCATCCTTAGGACTATGTGGTCACGTATGACTTCAGTCTCCAGTACAGCCAGTGCTTTGTCACTGGGTTTAAGAGCCTTAAGCAGAGCGGGTGCCTGTCTGATATGGGACATATTATTAAATAATGTTCATGAAAAGGGGAACTAACTGAACCACTGTATCAAAGTTGTATGTACAGTTCTGACTTTCTCTGTCACTGAAAAATATACAGAATAGTAAGCTTATTGAAATGAACTGCAGGTCTTCTCCTGTTGTGCAGTTCATCCTCCGGTATATGTTTGGTTTAAGATATTCAAGCACAGATTTACAGAGGTTCAAGGTGAAATGGCGTTTTCCATGTGAAAATGCTTGTGGAAAATAAAATGTAGGCATAACCCGCTTTTGAATAGGGAAGAACTCCATTACATTTCTGAATGTGAGTAGTCAAAACAGTTATCTGACAGGTAACTAGGTTTGATTGGATCTGGAAGACTGAATAGCATTTTGAGCCAGAAAACTCTAACAATAAAGTTTTATATTTTTGCTTTAAAAAAACAACATCATGCTACTCAGCCTTGACAACCATGTGTATAGATGCTAAATGTCAAAATGAAAGAAATATATAGACTATTAAATCTGAAGAAGATGCAAATTTTCCTAATGATATTTCTTTCGCTGTGCCTACGTGGCGATTTCTTGGGGCAGGAGTAACTTGCCCATGCTACTGTCATGTCCCTGTTGATGTATGAAACAACAATTTTTTTTTCATTGGAAAAAGAATTAAGAAAAAGGAAAATAATTTCTCAATAAGATCTCATTTTTCAATTTTTATTTATTGTGGTAGTGTCAAGAAAAAACAATTTATACTTTCTTTTCAGTGTGGGCCATTTTTAAGTTTTTTTTCTTTCACTGCTTAAATCAGAGAGGTTTAAAAATGCTGCAGAATCTGTTGATGAGAATCTTACTGCCCACAACGCATTAAGAAGTTAATAGCTTCTTATAAAAAAAGCTTCTTATAACAGACAAATTAGGTTTGATAATAAAGGCTCACATCTTTTGTAAAGCTTCCTTATATACTGTTTCTACGTTGCTGCTCCATGCTGACTTTACTCAGATTCGCATGTCTGTTTAACCTAGAAATCTTGTAAGAGGAAGCCCCATGGAAGTTCTTGCTTTTCATAGCAACATTTATGTACAAAGATGGTAAGTTTATGTTCTTATGGGACAGTGTCAATCAGTATTCACTAATTCTTGGATTGCACCATTACAGAATATGCCAGGTTGACACAAGATAAAAACAAGATAAAACATTAATTATTTTATGAATGCATACTCTGCAATTGTCTGTAATGGTTTTTCACTCTAGATTCAGATACAAAAATGAGTTGGGTAAATGTAACTTCCATATCAGACCTAGATGTCCATATTCCCACTACATTACATGCATTAATACATTGTTTGACTTAGTTTTGCACACGTGCACATCTAGTATCTTTGTTTTTGAACTACTCAGTCTGTGTGTGTGTAAAAACAGGTCTTTTCCAATGTAACAATTAATTTTGAAAGGTGATTAAACTGGCATCTCTTGAAATTCATGTTCATTTCAAAGAAGTGTATGTTTAGTCACATGAATATTTTTTCTTGCAATGTCTAGTACAATCTGTGTTTTAAACTCAAAATTTAAATTTACATTCTTTACTAATCGGGTTTGTCAATAGTGAAGAATTAAGGGAGGCCACATGTAAAAATGTAAATAGAGTTATTTTTTCAAATAAGTAGTCAATGAATCTCTGTTGTCGAATTTTGACAGTCAAAACACTTAGATAATTTGAAACATCTGCGAACCAGAGAGAAGCAGTGATGTCACATCTCTGCCTATTCTACAACAACAAAAAAACCATCTATCTTTTGACAGCCAATTGACATCAGTGGAAAAGAGGATAGGAAGTGTGGGAGCTCAGCTAAAAAACGCAACCTGAAGACATTTATTTTCTCTCCCACTGGTGCGCTTTTATATGAACTCTGCCTCACTTATATTTATTCATTTCTTTGGGCCATTGAAATTGAATATTGAATACCCAAGTCAGGTCTCTCTGTGCACCAGGAAGGTCAGACAACTTGATTACACCAGCTATAATCAAAGAGTGCTCATTTTTTTCATATCTGCTCACCATTTCTGCAAGACCTGAACTTTGCCAGAAATTGCAGGATGGATGAACGAATCTTTGGAAAAGAACAGTGCAGCACTGCAAATATGCAGCACCTGAGGAAGAAAGTGATCTCTGGCACTTTAAAATAATTATTAAAAAGATTAACGTGTGTATGAATATGTCCGTCAACTTGAAAATAAATGCATTTTTTTCCCTATGGAGAAACACAGTGAGAAAACTAGGTTGGAGGCTGGTCATCATCTGTGAAACAAAGTCAAAGCTGATACTAGGCAAAGCTTAGCTTTCTTGTTGGTTTTCATTCAGCTGCACTCATCTGTAAAAGAGCTATTAAAAACATCCATTAGCTGTTAATTTAGAATACTTCAGACAGTGATCCCCAAACCTGCACTGATATCTTTCCAACAGCCTCCTAATCTCTGAAAATTGTTGGCAAGAGCTACACTGAATCAGCTCATAATCAATCCCGGCTTTCATTATTCGAGTTAACATAGACGCACTACCTGCAACCACTTTGAAAAAAAGAATACAGGTCTTTCTCTTGAAAGAGATACTCACAAGCAGAATCTGATTTCATGAATGAAGCTTCTTCTCTTATCTATGTCATCTCAAATTAACAATGCAAAAATAGCACATTTAACCTGCAGAAAATCAGAAACCATCTCTGTGCAATTCAGAAATGTAAAGTCAGGAATTACTGCTTACGTACTGTTGGAATAGTTTGCATTCTGGGATTTGCTACACAGATAAACAAACAAACAACAAAAACAACAATAAAACAAACTAACATGATTAAGTGAAGTAATAAAGGTATGAGATGTTATTTTACTTTCACTAAAGGTAATGGGTGTAAAGCACACACTGCAAAGACACAACAGCAGCTTCTGAGTTGCTAATGATGCAGCCAAGCCCAGAACGTTGCCAGATGTCTGACTTCCTTTTGGAACTTAAAAAATTTTGAATGTGGAGCATTCAGTTTATTCAAATATTAAGAAATCCACCATTAGAATCTTTTGTGATTTGTTTTCTGATTATTTCAAAGTTTTATAATGATTTCATAATATGTACTGGACTATGAAGGATGATGATAAATTGAATTGAGAAATATTTTACCACCAGTTATACATTAGTGACAATGAGGTACTAAAGATTATTAAGATTAATTTAGAGTCATTTTAAAACATTATAGTTGCCTGTATTCTCCCATCCCTTCGCCTGTTTTTTTAAGGATAAGTTCATCCCTACACACACTGCCAATTTTGCTACTATCTTTTGCTTCTGGGGCCAACGTTCAAGATCACTATGTCTATCCAGTCTATTGCTGTGTGAGTGCAGATGTATTATCTACAATTCCTGCATTTTATTCACTTTTCAACATGTTTTCTAAATTAGGAGGAATCTTAGGTTATCATTGCTTACACATGCCTACAACTTTCCATTAATTTAACAGGAAATACAGACATTTGCTTTAAAGTGAGTTGAGCATTGGGAGGAGGAGGCAGTTTCAAAATATTTCTGGAGATCTGCTTAAATTAGGAGCAAACGTTGACTTAGCCTAATCTATTTTTAATATTTATTATAACATCGATAGCTTTTTTTAAAGGATATGCTTCCTAAACTCATGCTATCTATACTAACTGTTATAACACAAAACTCTGGGAGATGGAGGACAATTTTTTTTTTTTTTTCATTCAGTCATTTTGGAAAGACAGAAACAGAAATGTGCATTTATATTTGAAAATAATTTTGGACTTCAATCTGTATGGACTTTTTCATTGCATCACGAAACTAAGCACAGTTGTTGGTGTCCTGCAAGCTAAATTTACAGAGCCAAGTACAAGAAATTCATGTGGAGCTATAAATATTAATCTGAATTACAAACCAAGGATGTCTACGAACACAGATTCAACAAACTAATGTGGATTTATTGCTTGTTTTTGTAGTCAACTGTAATAATGTAATTACTTATATTCTAAGTAAGAAGATATCTAATAGTTCAAAATAATACACGTACTATCTCCCGAGCGCTTCCAAGTAGCCATTAATAAGTGTTACCTCATGGGTAAGATGAAATGGAGTTTTGTTGTTGTCACACAATTTATGTGTTCACTTTTATTTTATTTTTCTCTTTTAAAATAACGATTTCAAATAAAAATAGTGGACATATTCCATTAACTTTCAGGCTATAGAAACATATGTGGATACAAAGAAACTCTGCTGGGATATTTTCTTTTTCTGGCATTCACCATATTCCACAGTGTAATCATAGCCTAATAATTATAACTTCTCAAAACACGAATAGCTGCAGAATATTCTACCATTTAACCATTTAAGTGCAATAAGATTCCCCGTTCTTAAAATTGTCGTTTTGGCTTGAAGTTCACCATCATTCAAGCTTATTAGAGGCAGAGGATCCCTACGTTTTTTTTTTAACAATATGAACACAGGTACCAAATCAGTTAATTTTCCCTTGAAATCTAAACATGGAAAATGCTTTATGAAAACTTATTATTAGACCCAGATCAAAGAGAGAAACATTTATATTCTTTTTTCAAGCCTGTTTAAATAAGTTTAAAGTATAGCAAGCAAACATGATAATAATAATAGCAAGAGAATAACAGCAGCAACAGCAAACTCACCAGAGGCATAGGAGAACATGGGGATGACTGAATAAGCATCATTAGGCAGTGCCTGGCGATGACTGAAAGAAATGAATTTCAAAAAAGGAAAGAAAAATCCTTTGGAACACACATGGTGAAATTCAGAAGGGGTTGGCATTTCTTGTATACACATAATTTTATGTTACTTTGGATTTTCTTTTTACTTTTTTTTTTTTTTTTTTTTTCCCCACAACCTGCCTTATGTTTCATGGTTCCAAACGTGGGTGCATGAGAAATCTAGCGACGACATTTGACAGTTTCAAAATATCTCATGGCCTTCAACAGCAGACAAAAATCATATGTGAAGGAACAAACAGCTAAATGAAGGAACTAATTGTTTGAAATTCAAATTTATTACTTGTATGTATTGTATGCTCAGTTGTGTGCCTGATTTATGGGTACCGTTACCATGAAACAATTGATAACATGTTTTTTCATGAAATCATTTTTTACCTCTGTAGCTCAGTAAGGTTTGGAAACAGCTCATGATCTCCTGTTATATATGAAATTGTAGTATATATACATTAATTTTACATACAGTGCCCTAACTATTTTCAAATTCATATGCATTTCTAATTGAAAAATTAGATGATACGTATCTTTTTTACATATCCTATGTACAAAAACAAATAAAACGCATCCACGTATACTGTATTTTTATTTAAAACTTACCTCAATTCTGTCTCAATAAAGGACAGAAATTCTCTATATAGTGTTTACTATTTACATCCCTGACTAGAATGGAGAAAGGCCTCACTTCAGAATGCAGATAGCCTGTTTTCCTTTCTCTTAATGTGCTACATCAGGTGAAAACCATCTCCTGCATAAATCTGTTTTTCCAGGATATATGGTACCCAGAGGATATAAAATCTCTAAAGTCTCAGCTTTGGCTGGTCTAAACTGGCACAGTCCCAGTGAAGTCAAAGCAACTATGGCAAATACATTTGCAAAATACCTGGCATGACTACATCTGGGTTAAAAAGCAAACAATTTTCTAAAATCTTACACAAGTATGTGCACAAATATGTACAGAAGATACAATATAATTATTCCAGGTCTTACTAAAATAGCATTAAATTGTTTTACTATAGATTTTTTTTTTCCACCTTTTCAGGCTCTGACAACCCCCCACATGTTCTTGTCAAAATATATGGTGCAGATATGCTACAGCTCTTATACTGCAGTAATCAGCATGACGTAACAGTAGAGACTGATAAATGCTCTGGAACTTAACTTTCCAAGACTCCTGTGTCAGTATCAGTATTTCTTCCATTTTTATCTTTGATTTCTAAGTGATATTATATTGTCCCCTCCTCCTTTTATCTGCTTCCTTGTTTCTTTCATTTTCACAGCCAAATTGCCAGTTGCTCCATGACTGCCACAACCTATTAATTGACATTAACCTTAGATGCTCCCTGATGTTTGTCATACTAAAAATGTTCAGATCGTAATTGCCCTAAGTTTAATAAGGGATATAAGGTGGAGAGAGGCAAGCAGAAGCTACATTAATTTCCTTGGACTGATAGATGTAAAAAATCTTTATCTTGCATTGAAACTATGCCCTGAATCTCTACATAGCGTTAGATTGATTTATGACCTATTCTGAAAGCAAGTACCAGGTAAGTTCAGCATCCACTCACTCACTTACTCACTTCTAACAGTTATGCAATAAAGTGCAAAAAAATATTAATAATAGGAAGCTGTGAACAACGCCTGAGATGAAAACAACCAATAAAGCAGATCATACAGGGAAAAAAAAAAAAAAAACAGACAGAAGACAATCAGCATGCTAATTAGAGAAATGAAAATAAAAAGGAGAATTATGTTCTTACGCTCAATTGAGGGAAGTTCTTAAACATATGCAGAAATTCATCCATATTAAGGAGCATATTTGAACTCCTGACTTCAATGGAGTCTAAGCTCAGGTTTCACTCCAGGGCTATCCTGGACAGAAACCACAGATTGTCTTCTGTCCCCATAATGCACAGCTGTCCCTGGGACAAATTCCTACTGGGCCAAACTGTCACCAGAACAAAGCTAATCTGGTCTTTGTAATGTCTGTCTCACTGCAGCAGACCTGGGGCATGTATTGGTCCTGAATTCAAGAAATCTATGATGATGAAGGACTGAAGTGTCTGTATTACCAGAGGCTGTGTAAAAGTGGGGAGGAAGAATATCTTTGCATTAGGATACTGAAGTCTGCTGACTGTGTGAAAAGGGCTGATACATGCTTTTACACAAAAACATGGGGCTACAAATTGCTAAAGGTCATCAATGTTGAAAATTATACACTCTTCAAAAATAATCTGTTGAAATGGCATGCCTGCTCTAAGAAAAGCAAGGTTCAGCCATTTGGCTAATGGTGTGACTGACAAACCCTGTAATAAGCTGCATGATGTGATGAATGAAAGAAAAACAAATGTAGAGTTTCCTGGAGAAACCGGAAACAGAAAGGATGGGAGTATTCAGGGAGAGCAAGTTGGGTTTATGGAAGAGAGACCAGAAATTAGAAAAATATGTTTCATCTTTACTCAGTTCACTGCTCATAATGCTGAAATTGTACTCAGAGCTAGGATCTCCAAACTCAAGAGTGTGCTAGGTGCCAAGAAAAGGGCGATGGAGTGCCTAGAGGCTACCTGCTGTCTGCATTGCAGTGGTTTGCAAGTCCAGTCTGCACACAGCAAAGTTGTTGAAATAAAAGTTGCTCTTGACTGCCAGAGACGGAAAAGAATCAGGTGGGAAGAAAGAGAGAGAGAAGAAAAATAATGCTTAGAAAACCCCCATGTGTGAAGTCAGTTGGGATTTACTCTTTCTGATGTACAACAAGAACTAAAAATAGTTGTTTACTCTAAAGATTCTGTGGATATGTCCCAAATTATGTGAAACTTTGAGAGGTGCCTGCACCACTTACATTGACCAGAGTTGTAAAATGAGCGACATAGTACTGGTCAACACTGCAGGTGCTGAGGAGCAGGACATCGGTTCTGTCATGCAACATGGAGACTTGAGAAAAATTTGAAGCACTGAGTGACCATTTCATACAGTGGCAATAACTGAATGGCACAGAAAACTTGCTTTGTGAGTAGTTCAAATGCTGAAGGAAAATATTTAGTTTGAGCACGAGCTGAAAACAGGGCCTGAGGATCGATGAGTTTCAGACTCTTAAAACAAAGAAAGAAAAGTATGCGTGGAAAAGTGGAAGTCCAGCTGTATAATGTGCTATGATTAATTTGTTGATGAATTGATTATCACAGTTCAACTCAAATAACAAGAAATTTTCCTCTAGGTCTCTGAAGTATTCGATAGGAATCTAAAGCTTCTCATACACTTATAGCATCACAGTTGTACTCTTACGTGCCTAAAATGCCACTAAAACTGTTGAAAGGAGACAGAAAAAGAAGCCAAACTAAATCAAACCAAGCCAACTTGAATACATCATTATCCTATAAAAGACAGGCAGTCCTACAGGTTTCCACTCTACAGATTATGTGATGTTTAAATTTAAGGGAATGGATGGCTTGCATCTTCTTGTCTTTCCTCCCATGTCCATTCACTTTATTTCATGAAAAAGAAAACCAAAAAAACAAACAAACAAACAAACAAAAAAAAGCAACCCCACAACAAACTAAAAACCACAGAGATTATGTTCCAGAACATTAGAGCAGGATGTCTTGAATAGTCATATGATTTCATTCTTCCCAATGGGAAGAGATATTCTTTTAAAAACTTATTGCAATTTTCAAAATGATTTTCAGAGATTCTGCAAAGTTTCTGAATTAATCAATTAGTTTCCAGTATTTCATTCATTAGTCAGATCTGAAAACATGGTACTGTATTAAACCAGGCAGCAGTCCGGTTTTCTAGTTTTTTCAGTTCTGGTTTTCTGGTTCTCTGGTTTTCTGGTATTCTAGCAGTCTCTGCTGTCAGTTGGTGAGGAGAATGGAGATGCAGTTAATAAGGAGGCTGACTCCAGGAGCACTTCTTGTGGAAGGATAGAATCACACCTCCAGTGACTTAAATATGTACTGTAGAATCATCGGGACACAAACAGAAAGACTGGTTCTGCTGGGATCATAGATGTTTTTACTGGAATAGCATTTTAAAACTGTGGCCCAGTGTGAAAGGTATCCTACAGAATTTCCCAACCTCTATTCAAAGCTCCACAAGATAAGGTCCAGTATGCAATATTTGTTGCTGGCTCAGATATTTAAAAGGAAAATATATTTCGCTGCTGAAGTATAGGGCAGATTTTTTTCCTCCTTGTTTACACATAGGCTTTTCACCTAAGCTCTGGCAATTTTGCAATTAACTTCCATCCTGAATTCTGCCTTTGAAATCTGGAAATGCAAAACTTGTAAAAAGGTCCTTGAAGGGGACCCAGACTGACATTTTCTCCATCCTTCATTCTCCACATCCAGAGCTGCTGGACTTATTCCAAGAGACAATGACACAAGAGCATGTCTCCCAGCCTCAGTAATTTAACTTCATAGTAGGCATGCATCAACAGCACAACACTGATGTGGTCAGCAATGGGACACACATTTAAGGTTGGTCATTTACAGAGGGATAGGATGGGGTACTGTCCAATACTCTTTTAGAAGAGGACAAACAGATAGAGCTGCAGCTTTTCCCAGAGGTGTTTTTGACTAGCATAATCACCAAAGAACAGACCTGGTAGCTCTCCTTCTCAATACATCACCATACATAAGTCTAAATCACAAAGGAAGGCTCGAAAAGAGTCTGGCAAAAAAACTACGAAGTGAATTGCAGCTACAGGAAATGGGGATATTTTTGAATAATTCTGAAATATTTCATTGACAAATGTAAAGGGAGACATATATGGCTCTTGTAACCATGTGTTAATGATGGAGTACAACATCAATAATTTTAATTTTACTGGCATTACAGTTGTCAAAATAATTGCATTAATTAATTTAAAATTCTTCATTGGAGAATGGCTCAGGCTGTATCTCTGTTGCTCAAAATGTTTTATTGTGTAATCACTGCACTTTTTTGATGAGTAATTTCTTTAATGTTATGCTATATATATATATGTTGAGAAACTGAGTGATCTTTGTTTTTAAACTGTACTGTGTTTTGCATATAAATTACATAATACATATTCTCTCTCCAGCTCCTACCTCCAGAAAGCAGGGAATGGAGAGACCCAGTGTTCTCTAGCATCTGTGAATTTTATTTTAGCTCAGACAAGGTGCTAAACTTTTTTGTTTCTCAAAATATCTACCTCTAAAATAACTGTGTCACATGGTTAGTTTAGATTCCTGAAAGGAAGAATGATGTAGTGCATAGGTATGTCAGCCCCAGCCTTCTTCCTCTGCTTCTGCTCTTTTCCCTTGTTACGCTGGCAGAAATAAGTTGGAATTATTTCTTGCAGGGGAATAATCCTTCCTGGGCTGCTTAAATTAACTTTGTGCAGAAAATGGCCATGCTACATCATAGCCAGGCCCATAATGTCTTGACAGAAAAGGATGACGATGCATTCCCTTTTCTCTGATGGCATCTTTCTTTGTACACTCATCTGCTGCGTCTGTCTGCCTGCTTTACTTACACCAAATGGCACATGCACTTTCACCGAGCTTCCACAGAATATGTACTGGTTTGTTCTCTTCAAAACGCACCATTCATTGGTTTGTGTATCCAAGTGACAACTGAATGATGTTGGCAATGGTTTTGCCTTCTGGTAAACTTCAGACTATTGGGAAACTGTCATGAAGAAGGCCAGACATCAGGAAATGAGATACTGTTACCGCAAAGAGAAGCAACCAGCATGGCTGCAATATCTGAAGGCACCTGAGGACAATGCAATGGAGATGCCTAAGCACAGTTCTGACACACAATGCCTATATGATTTAGGATATTTTTTCTGCTGTAGTTGTTTCCTCTGATTAACATAGCGAACCATTAGTACTCTGTTCAAGCCTGTGCTGTAGAGTACACAGAGTATAAGCTACAGTGCAGGACATGGGGTATTGCACAGAGACATACAGACACAAGGAAGAATAAAATTGTGTGAGGGAAATCACATATGACTTGAAATTTTTTGTAAGTAATGGGACTGATGGTGCTGTGATGCAAACAGCAATGCCATGAGGATTTCAGTGGAGTTGGCTGACATATTCTCTGAGGATTTAACCTCTTGCCTATCAAAATATTCATGCTGGAACGGCAGTACTAAACTAACCTTGGAGAGCTACAAAATGTGCATTAACAAAGCAGTCCATAGAAAACTGAGAAAGCGAAGCAGTGAGGCAGTTCTCAGCAGCACACCTTGATGTATGTCGTTTGAGTATGGAAGCAATAATTAATTGAAAAATAAAGCTATTAAATACTGTCTATGCTTTTAGACAGTGCGTGGAAGGGTTTCTCATTGTGTGGGGGAAATAGGTACACTTTCAACCACCCTGATCCACCCTTGGACATTTCATGACTATTTCTTATCGCTCAGCTGAGCATAAATTCATAGATTTTACGGTTAAGGGAGCCTGAGATGGGCTGCTATATTTTCAGCACTTAGTTCTGCCACTTCTTATTGGATCATCTGCTGTCACCTTAAAGAGACAAGTGTATATTATCAAGGTAAACACACAAATCACTCCTGCATTTGATATTAAAAAAAAAAAAAAAAAAAAAAAAAGGAGAAACCTTTAAATGTATTGATTGGAATGTGCCAATAATGTTACAGAGATAAGTCCTTGAAAAAGAAAATAGCATAGATACTGCCTGCAGATTCAAATGGGATACTTTCACCATAAAATTTGTTGCTGTGTACAGGGCTCTACAATTTATTTCTCTCAGTGAAAACAAACATAAAATTCATTGTAGTTCATATAAGATAATTTTAAGGGGAAAAAGAAAAAGGAAAATGATAAATGTATCACGACTAATTTTAAAAGTGAGTGGTGTTGCCTAACATTATGTTTAAAAGTTAATGTTCTAGGGACTAAGAACATCTGAAAAAAAAAAAAAAAAGATGAAGACTTTAAAATTCATCATCTCCATTCACACAGAAGAGATTTATACACACAAATAAAAGTGCACACATAGCCAGGCTTAATACACTCCATAGTTTCAAATTCATAGAAAAAGATATGTATATAGCACAAATCATAAAGGGAAAAGCAAATCTAAATCTTATTGTGGTCTCTATTAATGGAAAACACAGGACTGTGATAATACTACAAAATTATACAGTAATTATTGCATGTAAAACAGTCTTCCTTCCGTAGTTTCCATTATTAACACCTTGACCTTACATATATACATATATATGTTTAATTGTTGTTGCTGTTGGTGTTTTTCTTAGCTTAATTAAAAGCACTACTAAATGTCAAATAGATACACTGAGTCTACCTCCATAGATCCCCAGTATAATGGAAGGTATACTTAAGATGTATGTTTGGCAGATGACATGGTTGGTGGAAAGATGAATGTAAGGAGTATGTATTTGAATATAGTACACTGTACTATAATGAACCTATAATATACTTTGAAAAAATATTTTTAATTATCCAAATCAATACTACTGTGATTTGAAAAATCAGTGCTGATTAAAATGGGAACACATAGACAAAATACACTAATGTTTCTCAAATTAATTTCTTCACCTTCTAAAGATTTAAAAAATAGTTCAACAAAGTGTTTGAGAGCCTTGTTTCTTTTGACGCAGTGTAATCATACATATTTTCATTCATATCTGATAGTACAAAAGCTACAAAAAGATTCTATTGTTAGTACGTGCCATATTATTGGTATTAACACACTCTAAATATGTGGAAATCTCATTCCAGCAGGGTTTTCTGTTTAATTTGTTCCCCTGTGATAATTACAGTTTTTGTCTGAGAGTCTTTTTTGTTAAGCTTCAGTGCTTCTGTGCAGTCCAACTGTTATGCTGAGAAAGAAATGAAAAATCCTCTGCTCAAAAGCAACGGAAATAGGCCTCTATACATTCATTTTCAGGTCTCAGCTCTGCACAGAATGGAAAGACACAGTGTAATTTTCAAAGATGTCGTCTTCCTGATGTGTCAGAAATTATCAGAAATTTCCACTGAAAGACAGGATCCCTCCAAATGACGCATTTTATTTTATTACTGTATTTATCTATCTTACTTGCTAATTGTTTGTATAATGAACAGCATAAGCAACAAATAAATATTTACACACATACACACATACAGATTTTATATGTATCTAAGTATGTGTGCTTGTGTATGTATACGTATCTCAATGCATGTATTATTCCATACCTTAATTTCATTTTACTGAGGTAACCTTAAGGGGCTTGATAGCTTTTAAGATTAACAACATGAACAAATAGCATCAGTGCTGGTTTCCTTAAGTATGACTCATAGTTAGTGAAGAAAATGATGAAGAGCACCACTGTCTCTTAAATGACATCTGTCATCTCATCCTGTCACTACCACATAAATAAACATCGGATGAAAAAGGATATACTCTTACTATTTTCTTCCTTCCCGAAGATCCAGGCACACACACACACACACTGAGTGATAGAAATATGCTTACTCACCTTGCAGATGTTTTGTGGCTGGGAAGAAACACAAGCCCATCACAAGAAAGGCTTAGAATTTGAAATGACCTTGACAGATTTACAAAATTGTCTGGAAAAGTACAGGTAGAATGGCAGGGTGAAATTCAAGAAGGATGTGTGCAATGTGCTGACAAGAGTGATCAGGATAGGAGTTCACCAAATCAGGCAAAAAAAAAAAAAAATCCAAGAAAATTAGTAGCTGTAGGTTGTCCTACTTGCTGCAGGCTGGCATGAATGAGGAGAAACATGTTTTTGAGGAAAAGGTAAAATTTATTCTGTTGTGGATGCATGAGGCAATATACATGCTATTTTAACAAAAGCGATGCTTTACTCAACATAATGAAGGCCTTAGTGGAAGTGCCTGAGTACCAGGGACCCAAAATGTCATGGGTCATTTTAACTAGAATGACCAAACGCCTTTTACCTTCAAAAAAATGCAAAATATATATAGCTTATGTATAGATAGAAGTTAAAGAAAACTGTGGTACAGTTTTCAGAGAAGAAGGGGATAATCTGTCAACTAGGAAGGGAATATTCCTGGTCAGTTTGACAGGAAGTCATTGTCTAAAACTGCAGTATGAAAGATTCTGCTCAGACACCAGAATAAATTTTTAATAGGCAGGAACTGTGCAGCGATACTACAGGTTGATTTGGTGTATGGGATGATATCGGGACACTGCAGTGGACACAGTTTAATCTTTATGAATGAGTTGAGTTGAACATATGGATAAAGCGATCTTGACTTAGGGTAGGGGATGGTCCCTGCAATGACTTGAACACCTTCCATCCCCAGCTCTATGACAGTTAGGCAGAATACAGACTCTATTCCATTCTCCTTTGCTTTCACATTCAGATGTTTCCTCACAGGTCACTGTTTTATTCCTTTATTTTTAAAAACTTTTTGTTTTCATTTCCATTTTCTGTGGTATTTGTTTCTAGCTTGTTCTTTTATTTTCTTCTCTATAGATTCATTTGTCTTCCAGCCTCCCTTCAATCAAAGTGCATCTTCTCCCTTTCCCTCCTATTTCCTTTCTGCCTCCTCTCCCTTCTTGCCCTCCTTCTGCCTTTGAAGAGGAAGGAAAAGCCTGGAGCTGGGTACTGCCACAGGCTGCCATTCTTCTCCTGGGATTTCAGATTCTGAAGGGGAAGGGGTGGAATTTCAACCTCTTCCTTCTTTCTTGTACTGCAAGGCAAGAGGAAAAGTAGCAGTGGGGCAACAGTATCTGCTGCTGCAGGAAGCTAGAAGAGCAGAGATGCCCATTGAGCCTCAGCTGTTGCTGCTGACATTCTCTGTATGCCCCAGTGTGGGGGTGGCAGCTTAACCATGGATTATTTATTTACTGTACAACTCAGTCTATGCTTATTTTCAAACCTCCTGGAGTTTCATTCCATTTAGTTTCCTGGGGCAAAGATCTCATTTTCACCCTTCAGTCTCACAGGAGTACTTCATCATTTGCTTTTTAGGGCATTTTTTGGAGGAACTTTTCTTCTTTGGGGGGTGGGCTGGACGTGTGGGATATTTTTGTTCTCCTCTCCTGTTTATGAATTCCTCCTTGTCTTGGCTTAATCTATAGTGTGTTGTTGCACGGATCATGCAATGGTCTCTTCCCTTGGGACGAAGCATACAGCAGAGCACTATCTTAGCATATTTGTTTCTTCTTTTCCTGTTTCATAATTGATATTGGTGATGCAGTAGTTTATACAGAAACTCACAGATGTCACAATCACACTCACACATGCACGCATCCTTTTGGGCACACACTTGGCTCCAAACCTCCAGTGTTTCCTTAGCTAGCATATGGGATCAGGTCTTGTAGCCTTTCCTCTGATGTCTCCACAGGGACTCCATCAGAATGGCCTGACTGCACTGCTGCTCCCCTCTCCCCTCCTGCAAGGGCTTTCAGTTGCCAGCTGGTTCCAGGAACTGCTTTAACTGGTCTTGAAAAATTAATCCTCACTGGGACTGTATCAGCAATTAGTTCCCGTTACTGTGGGGTGTCAGCTCAGCACAGACAGTTGGATGCTGCGAGTTGGGAATCCTGCCACCGATAAAATCAGACGCCATGAACATGCATAGTCTCTTGGCTGCTTAGAGTGTGAGCAGTGTGATGCCCGTTCGCCAATTAGCAGGGCTCATTCAGGAGGGTAGAGCTGCCAAGAAATGAGGGAGTTAGGTGGTTCCCGTCCTCCGTGTTACAGAAAATGCTGCCTTCTTTGTGGGCATTCCTTTCCCTCTCTGCACTGTGGCATCAGTGCCATCACTGCCAAAGAAGTCAGGAAAACCCTTCTGACCTCTGATCCCAGTGTCAGGGATGTTGCAGCATCCTGAGAGATTTCATGAAACATATTTTTCATCCAAAAATTAAACAAAAAACAAACACAGCAGAGAGATCTTGTCATAGCAGATTCCCCACATCCCCTTTCCCCTCTTGGGCAAATGCTTCAGCGTTGGCCCATTCCACCCAGCCTGTGATTACCTGAACTATGTGGTGGGAGCCCTTTGTACGAAGCAAATAAACAAACAGCAAGCGGGCTCCAGCCATGTAGGAGTGGCTCTCAGGCTGTGCCTTGGCTCCACGCCATGTCTCCCGCAGGAAGGGGAGTGTGGAAATGCACAGCCTTGGCAGCAGCTCCCAGTGCCTCAGGCTTTCACAGCTTATTTTATTTATTTATAGGATTTTCCGTGGCACTCGTCACCCTCATATCTAAGCATCTTAGAGGCATTAGCAGAATTGCCCTCACAACCTCTCTTTGAGGTAGAAAGTGTTATTTATCCCCATGTTATAGATAGAGAACTAAGGCTCACCAACTTGTTCATATTCAGGAGGAGAATTTGGCAGAATTAAGGACTGGACGACCAGCCCAGGAGTTCTGTTCCTGAGCTTTAACCACAGAAATCTCCTTCCAGGGAGATCAATGAAATACAGAGAACAGAGCAACATGGACATACTTGACTTCTGTGTTTACTCGTGTACTGCTGGATCTGGCATGGGCTAGATCCATGCTGAAAAAAAGAAGGGGAAAATCTGCAATTCACACTTCCCCTCATCTCAGAGGTCTGAATATTTGGGATATTAACATATTGAATTTTTTCATTTAATAAAAACACCTTGAGTTTCTTTAGACTTGTATGTAGGCAAAATCTAACATGTTTAAGCCATGACGCTTGTCCTAAATGAGCTGGTTTATGTCTGTTTTTTTGCTTTTGTTTCTGTGTGTGGTTCATTTTTTTCTAATTTGAGAACAGTCTGTGCTATTCTGGTTCCATTTTTCCCCAAGTCCTCTCAGTTGGTAACTTCAGTAATTAAACTGTCCGTCACGCAGCTATTCCAGTGCTCAAATCAGCTGCTGCTGTAAAGATTGGTGTCTCCTGCTCTCCGTCAGAGATGCATTGCCACTGTACAGAAAGGCAGCAGACACTACTGTTAGTCAAGAAAGCAGGACGATTCCATGTCTCTGCAAATGAACCATGTATTTCCAGGGTTCAAAGGACAATGAGAAAGACAAGATGAGTCATGTGACTTTTGGGTTGCACCCTGATAAATGGCAGGTCAAGGAGGGTTGTGTTTAATAGTATATTCCTCAATGAAATGTCACTTTTTCCTCAATGTGTCCTCTGTGTGAGCTAATTAAAATCATGTTTTACTGCAATGTCAGCACATGAAGTTGCTGACTTTCTTGTTGTCTTCTACACAGTACAAAATGAATGTTGTCATTTGATAAATTCAGGATCTTAAAGGTTCTATCTGATGGGGTCTAATGTATTCTGCTCTGTATATGAAGTTTAATGCTTTCAAACTGCCCCTCTTCCTTTGTTCAAATCAGAGCATTTGTATCCTGTACGTATTATGCTCTCTTGCCATTCTTAAGCCTCAAACTCTTGAAAATTAAAAGAAGTTTAAAAGAAACAAAAAACATGTTGAAGCAAATACTGGTGGTGTTGTGCTTCCATGCTGTTTTAACTTTAAGCAATGTTTGATAACCACAATCATATGCATACAGTGATGCACATGTATGTATAGGTGCTAATTTTCTACAGCTTGTTTTCAAACTGATGTCTGGGTATATTTGCTCTGCTCATTTTAGAAGAATTTCTTCTACTTCATACTTCTGATAATAGGCAATAGATAAAATAGGAGTATACAAAGCATGGTATTTGTTCTCTAACCAGCATCCGTGGTAGGGTTTGCACTGGATTCTTATTTGTAAAGTCATTGTAAATGATTACTAATGGTAATTCTTGTCTCAGCAATAGGAATGTGAATCAGAAAGGTGTAATGCTTTCCTTGGTATGTTTGATTTCTCTATTTCTACCTCATATCCTATAAAATTTCTAGCCATTTTTTTTTCCTTTACAAGAAAAAGAGTGAGCCAGTATCTCTGCATGTTTACAGCAAAGGACAAGGAACAAAGTTTCCTGGTTCAAACAGCCTGAAGCTGTATCACCTTACGCTCTGATCCACACAGACCCCACGAGTTAGTTAGGGACTAAGACAGTTCCTCAGTGAGAAATCTCCATGGATCAGGTTATTGATAGGTTCTGCAGAGGTGAGTAGTGGCAATTTGAGGCACTGCTTAGACTGAGGTGTATCCTCACCCTCCTCCCCACCCCTTCTCTTACAGCTTCCCCCTCCAGTGTCGAGGGGTGGCTGTTGCTGACTTCTGGCTGAGATACAAAGCACACATCTCAAAGAAATTCTCTAACCTCTCTAGGACCTGATCTGAAGCCCATTAAAGCTGATGAGAGCCTTCCCATTGACTTCAGAAGGCCTCAGATCCAGTCCCCCAGGGAAAAAATGTTAACACTCACGTGCACATCCTTAAAACAGCCAGGAGAGAACTTCTTGATCAATATCTCTCTATCAATATTGGTACCTAAAATCCTAACCCACAACAAAGACATTTTACTTTGAGTCTTTCTGGCTGCAGGAAAAAAAAAAAAAAA
>PPHD01008930.1:0-21222 GCA_002909625.1 Bambusicola thoracicus | reverse complement strand
GCCCAGAGCCACATCCAGCCTGGCCTTGAATGCCTGCAGGGATGGGGCATCCACAGCCTCCTTGGGCAACCTGTTCAGTGCGTCACCAACCTCTCCTCTAAC
This sequence comes from Bambusicola thoracicus, assembly GCA_002909625.1. Taxonomy (NCBI): domain Eukaryota; kingdom Metazoa; phylum Chordata; class Aves; order Galliformes; family Phasianidae; genus Bambusicola; species Bambusicola thoracicus. Next base: position 21,120 of record PPHD01008930.1, on the reverse strand, counting down.
ATAGAAGTTAATTTCTGATGATCATCTCAGGTGCAGATAGACCATTTTTGGCTCTGTTCTGATGAATCCACTCAGCATCTCCAAGGAAAAGCAGAAGGAATGTCAACAGCACATTATTTGGATAAATATGTGAAATAAAGAAAGACAGATGAAGTTGTAACAAAACCCCACTGCTTATTTGACCCTGGAGCTGATTTCAAAGATACACAGATGTTTTTCAAAGTTGATGCCTACCTTCCTCATCAAACACACATGTACTCACACCACTGACCACTTTCACTTTGCACTTAGTTTTCAACATGTCGAACAAATCAGACTACAAGATGAGAGAGGTCTTCGTATGGATTTTACACATGCTCAATTAATATTCATTTTTATCATGCAAACAAGAAAAAAGGAAGAAAGAACCCAGCATATTTTCCATTTGACCTCTGAAATTTGGGATGGACAGAAAAATTGTTCCTTCATTACAATCTCAAAACAGTCAAGTGATTTTTTAGGCACCGCAACCAGGGACATCAGAATAGGGAATTGATCCACCCCAGACATGGAGCATCTCACATGGAATATCTCAGGTCATCCAAGATCATGACAGCAATCAATCTATACTATATTTGTAATACTATATATAAAAATTAATTGGAGAACATATTTTGGAGATAGCCTGGGATCAGCTTATCAGATTATTCCTAAAAGCTCTAGCAGTTAAGGTAATTGAGTGCATATACATTTAGGAATGCAGTTGATTCTGAAGACCTATGAATGATACTTCCTAGAGATTTAAGTCTTCTTGCCCAACTGCCTGAATAGGAATATGTGTTAGGGGCAGAAATGTAGACCTGCTTCTATGTAACTGTTCTTTAATAACAATCCAAAATGTGATAGAGAAAACTGGGAAACACCATGAAACTGCCTGCACTACCTTCATTCTTTTTATTTTAAATGTGCTTTAAGACAGTCTTCAGCCATTGATCACATTGCTTTTTCCATTCAATCCATTGAAGAGTTTGGTGTTTTCCTTATTAGTGAACATGGGGCTACAGTTATGTGGACATCATCATTCAATTCCCTCTGTGCTTTGTGTTTCCTTTTTTCTTTTTTTCTTTTCTTTTTTTTTTTTTTTTTTTTTCCTGTAGGGTTCATGGTATTATTACCTTACACTTTCACAAATTATAACTAATCTTCTCAGCTCCCAAGTGAAAAACAGAGGTGTTTTCCATATCTTAATAATAATACCAGTGATCAAAAGAAACCATCTTTTTCCTCCCTGAAATCCACTTTATCATTTATCATGTGTATGTCATCCTCTGAAACAAATTAGGCAAGATGACTGTACAACACAGGACCAGAGCAGGTGCATCATGTGCTTTTGATGGGTGGTCTTGTAGAAAAAATACTTTATAGTCACAAAAAGAGCTATTTAAAGATGGTTGAGACTACCTTAAGAACACTTTGTACAACAATATGAACTTAAAGCTAAAACACAAATATTACTTATTTAAATATTACTTATTTAAATCAATTATCGGCTTAGTTTTCCTGAAAGTGAATGTTGGCATCTGAATGAGGAGCTACGAGATGTGGTTTAGCGCCTTGTGGTAGCAATGGTAATGGGCAAATGGCTGGACTAGATGATCTTGTAGGTCCTTTCCAACCTTGTGATTCTATGATTCTATGTAGGGGAAAAAAAAAATAAAAAAATCTGAGAGCAATGCTGGATGAATGATCTCAGCTTTGCTCTGCAGATCATTGAGGTCTGCCCTAATGCTATGAGCTCCGTCCCACAGCACACGTTGACTCTGCAGAAAGACCTGTGGGAAAGAAAACACTTGACCAAGGAAGTGCTTCCACATCCTAAGTGAATGCATAGAGAGTGTATAAACTCAAACTGGGAATCCTGAAATACTTTTTGCTGTACATCTGTTCTTCAGGCACAAAGAAGACCTCTGCTCAAAGGCGTGCCTACCATGTGTCTGGTGCTGAGCAGTTCTTGCTGCAGTGATAAGCTGGATCATCTTGGGTTGGTTGGTTGGTTGGCTGGTTTCAAATAGCCTGCTGAACTTGTAGTGACTGTCCTGGTGGCGTAGCCCCAATATTGCCCTCTACCAATTGGCCAGGCAGAACGTGGAAATTCCCACATGTAGCACCTCCACCTATTTGAAGGGTGAAGGTAAGGTAAAGTAGATTCTGTGCTTTAGAAGAAATACGTCTCAATAGTGTGAACAAGTAACAGTTACCATTGGAGCAGAAAACTCATGAAACATTCTTTCATATACATTATTGTGGAAGAAAAGACAAGTATGTATGGAAAGTCAAGATGAACAGGAGTTCATCATTTCCAATTTAAATGTTCTGTAGAATATCTCCTTAATACTAATATATTAAAAATGAAATACTGTCAAGTAATCTAAAGCAAGTGCTTGCCAATCAAAAAGCATTGGAAAAGGAAAACACTCTTTTTTTGTAACAAGAAATTGACAAAACAGTGCCTTGTGCCTGATGTGGGTCCTTCTAAGCCAAAGGTTTCCTTCCCCAATGACAGACATGTTGCTGCAGAGCCTGTCTGGTACAAGAGTTCCAGCATGTGACCTCTAGAATGGCAGTGGGTAGACTGAGCCTATTCAGCTTTCTCACCTCATGGAACAAATGCAGACTCAGGACTACAGAAGCTATTCTACTAGAGCTGTGCGAAAATCTCTGAAGAAATTTAAACACAAATCTGCTTTGAAAACAATGAGTGTGGCTAGTAATGTCAAAGATGCAACTTACAACAGAAGGGGAAAAAGAACACCACTACTCCTAGAAAGGCAAGAGCACGATGTAAATGATGACCACATTCATGTATGTGTTATCACTAGCAGCTACTTACTAGAGGGAAAGACCCTTCTCTTTTCCAACGCACATGAGAAGTGCTACCAAAGGATCCAATTGTATTATAGACTTGTTTTCCAGTTCAATTCCTTCCAGCGCAGGTGTGCCACGTGTTTGGGTGTCATTTAATTGACTCTACAGTAGGAGCAGAATGAACGGCGGAAGGATTTTTCCCAGATGGTTTTGGTGAACTCCTTTATCCCATTCATGTAAACACAGCGCGTGTTCCGGTTTGCTGAGCTGTGTATACACCCTACACTCAGTACAAAGTCTGAATGTTTAGTTAGCCAGAAGATTGTTTCCATCCTGTGATTCATTAGGTCCCTGTGGTGCCCTCAACTTCCTTTATTTTGTACAATCACAAATTATATTAGTTTGTCTTATTTTGATAACCCCACTAATTAATGTCCTGCACAGGAAACTTTATTACTGTTTTAAAACAGACTCATAAAACAAGGGCTTTTCCCCCTACTGGGGTGGCATAAGTGACAGTTGCATATAACTTTGTGATCAAGAGTGAGCATTGCTTCACACTGCTTATTTATACGAGTGAGCAATTTCTGTTAATGAACGCACTGCTTGCAGTTCTTTCTTTTGTAAAAGGAATGTCAGAAATCCTACGACTGTGCGGGTAAGGTTACAAGTGGAACAGTCCAAAAACGCAGTAACCAACCCTGAAGCTGTGCGACGTGAGAACAGCGTAGAGGCTGCATGCGTTAAAACCCAGTTTGTGAATGAATGACGAGTGGGATGCATTTGGTTTTTAGTAAAGGTTGCAGGAGTAGGATGGAAAGAACCAAAAATCACCTGTCTGTTTTTCCTTCAATATGCCATGTTTCCTAGCTCTCTCCCCCACTGTTAGTTACTTTTTCTCTCTTTTTCAAGTGAAAGTGAGCTGTCCTTCCTCCTTTCTTTTCCAACTGCAATAAAATGATTAAGAGCTGCAGGAATGAAGCTGGGAAGCAAAATCAGCTCATCACACTTGTGCAGAAAATGTTTGGCCCTTTGAAAACAGAAAATTCACAGCACTCACGTTGAAGTATATTGCATTTCATACCAATAAACCTGTCCTTACAGTTGTCTCTGAATTTTCATCATTCCTTTTACAGCTATGCCAAATGACTACCCAATCATTGAAGTCCTTACAGTAAAAAGCAATGTAATCCACATTTATTACTTCTAAGGACATGAGGTACAGCTGAATCTCTGCATCTCACTGCAGGCATCCTACCCATGAATTACCGACATAGGCTTAAAACCTCTCAGTCTGCCAGCACAGATTATTCACCCGTAAACCTGTGTTCTGTGAGATCAATGGACTGATTCTCGGTCAAGTGTACGGTCTGTGTAAAAGCTAATTATTTTCCAATAGTAATAAATCAGAAGAAAATAGAAATGTCAGTATGCAGTGTTTGTAGATGAAGATATGTGGTGTGGAAGTTAAATCAAAATAAGAAGGGAGTAAGCATGAAATGTTAGTAACTATTACATAGGAGTACAAGTTACATGAAATCAACTTCTTTCATAGGAAGACAAAGGCAAATGATAGAGGGGGAAAAAAGCGACCAACAAAACCAGATACTGTGTTCAACATGATTTGTGCTATTGGAGTTCCTTTAAGTTGCCACTATCGCATTCTAAAAAGCCGAGTGGGTTTGACTTAAATCATTTGACATCAATTGAAGAGATCAGAATCCATCTTCTAGCAGACACACTTCAGCTGACAGGGAGTAAACCACAGCTCCATTAACATGAATTCTGTCATCCATGACAGCCTCAGCGATGACTTATCACAGTTTACAAAGAATTCCAGTGGAGAAAACGTTTAAAGGAAGTAGTCCAGGGCTGCTGCAATGTGCTGTGGCAGTCTTTCACAGCTAGATAAGGTTACTTACCAGTACTTGGGGACTTTTGATCTCGGCTGTTTATGAGCACATTTATATTTTTGGTGTGCATATGTGCAATTTTTCATGTCCCCTTGCTGAACTCTTTGCTACCGTTAAAACGTCTTTCAGTGGGGAAAACCAAACCTATCCCCTTCTCAGATGTATTTCAGTATTTCAGAAACAAAACAGAAATTTAGATCAAGTGTTAACCTGAATTCTGTGAAAGCAAGTATCTGGACTACCATTACCACATTCTGTGTCCACCCTGACACAGACCCATTGATCACAACCCTTTGGCTGCATCAGGCCAGCCAATTCCTAATCCATCGAACAGTCCATCCTACAAATCCACACCTCCCCGATTTAGTGAGAAGGATGTGGTGAGGGACCATGTCAAAGGCTTTGCAGAAGTCCAGGTAGATAACATCCATCGTCCTTCCCCTGTCCACTGAAGCCATCACTCCATCATAGAAGGCCATCAGATTGGCCTTCCTAAAGGTCTGAACAGATATTAATGGATCATTTCAAGAGATGCTTTGAAACCTGTATCTCATGGAACTTAAAACCATGAAACCTATCTGCTTGTCCTGCACACCTCCCATTTCTGACAGGATGCTCCAGCACTGCTGTATCCTCCTGACCACCTATATGCATCTGACAGTTTGCACAGTCTCTTCCCTACAGCCCCAATGGCTCAGCCTCAAGTGGTGCCAGGGGAGATTCAGGATGGATGTTAGGAAAAATTTCTTCTCCAAAAGAGTGGTCAGGTGCTGGAATGGGCTGCCAGGGAGGTGGTGGGGTCACCATCCCTGGAGGTGTTCAAGAAATGTTTAGATGTGGTTCTGAGGGATATGGTTTGGTGGGAAATATTGGTGGTAGGTGGATGGTTGGACTGAATGATCTTGGAGGTCTTTTCCAACCTTGGTGATTCTATGAGCATATGAGTGTTTCTCCATGGCTCCAAGGCAGGAGCTGTCCTCCAAGGAGGGGAATGTGCAGACCCCAGCAGGCTGTGCAGGTGACCTTACTACACCTCTTCATGGAGCAGCTGGCACTTTTTGTGGAGTGCAGCCTTTGGGCATGAAAGTAATCACAGATGTGAAAGAAGCCTAAAGAGAGTCAATTAACTTTGAAAGTAGAAAATGTAGCCAAGGATAAAAGCCAGTGGAAGGCATCTGCTGGTCTCCAACTTAATGACGAAGTCAGAGAACTGAGGCAATCATAGAATAACCCACAGGAACTTGAAAGGACCCGTGAGGATCAGCAAGTCCAACCACTGACTCTACAAAGCACCACCCCAACTCCAGACGCCACAGGTTAAAAAACAAATCAAAATAAACAACAACAACAAAAAACATACTGCCCTCATCATTGTTTCATCCAACTGTTCTGTCCACAGTTTTCTGGTTTCACTGGCACTTATTCCATATGGTTCATACTAATACATCCTTAATGCAGAATTCTTACGAATTCATATATATATATTTAAAGCAACTCTACCAAAATCAGAAAGATAGTGCAATGTGCAATCTTAGTGCAAAGAAAATATAAATTACACTTTTCTAACTTTAATCTAGACAGAGAAATTTGCACCAAAGTACCTGCTTCAGTTGCACAGCCAAAGCAGGTGCCTGAAAATAAAAAGTTGATGGACTCCATACTGAATTTTGTTACTGAACATTCAATGTGTGCTGATTATAATACAAGAAGCAGCTAAAAGAAGCCTTGCTCCACTTTGAATGCTACCTTAATGGCTTGTCCCCTGCTGATTAATCATTTTGAATTCTCTGTTGGAACATTTTTTTTGCCAGTACAATTTTCTTTGCAACCATTTTCCTCTACTTGTGCTGACCCATAAGGGACATTCTAACTTTGATTGGAACTCCAGTCTTGGCTCCAATAATTGAATACAGTTTAAGAGTTAATATTAAGGCATCTATAAATGCATACAGATCAGTTGTTGAACAAATACTATCAGTCATCAACTTGATTTCAAACAAACTTACATTTGTTGTGCTCTTTTAATAAACCATGCTTGAAAAAAATGTACAGAGCTTTTTCATTCCGTTGTTTTTTTTATAATATTGCTTGATATGCAAGTGGCAAAGCACTTTCATAATTAAAATATATGCAAAAAAAAAAAAAAAAATCAAGCTCCATTTAGTATTCTGACACAAATCAGATGCAACTCAACTCCCAATGTTTATGACTATCTCCTTGATACTCAAAGCCCAGACAGCCACCACAGGGTCCCTTTACTAGACAGTCGAGGAAATAAATTCCTCAGGAGGTGATTCATCTCACTGAATGCAGAAACTAATTTTAGGATGATGTGAATCACTCTCTGGAGATGCTCATTTCCTTCTACACGTTGCTATATACTTCTAGCACAATTTAACTTAATATAAAGCAGTGCACAACTTATTACATATAGTTTGAAACATAAAAAGATTGCTCATAAAATGTGATGCAGACTAAAATAAGACTGCCTTTAAGGATTTGACTTGTTAGTGCAGTCATCTGCTATAGCAGCCAGACCTCATAAAGTATGCATTGGGTTGATATGGTGACCATATAAGTCTGTCCAAATTAGACCCTGATTTAATAGAGTTCAGATCAAATTTGAAAATAGGAAGCTGGAACTATAAACCTCGGAGATATCAGGAGTCAACCAATCAAAGGTAATCAAGCTGGCAACTTATTTTTGAATTCAGAAGCTCAAATCTGGACTTAATCAACAAGTATGTGCTCTTCTTACAACTGTTTACTGCGAAAGATGTGTGCGATGTGCCAGCCCTGCTTCAGGCACAAAAGGAATTTCTACAGTTTAGCCTTACACATGACAAAAAGGACATGAATATTGAGAGGAAATCATTAAATTACATAATGAGAACTATGTAGTCCATTAACACAAATGGTATGACAAAATCTACGTAGTAAGCAGTACATTTCCAGGCAGTTCCAATTACAAGACCAGTTTTCCTCTCGTGCTGCATATACCCACATGAACATCTACCTCTAAAGTGAAAACTCACTGCAGATATGTACTAACATCCCAGCAAGGATGTGCAGTTGTAAAGGATGCCGAAAGTGCAAAGATCCCTATCAGAAACCCAGAGCATGTAAAAAGCCCATGATTGAAGAGTTCCGGCATGCCAGTGTCAGAGGTCAAAACAATGAGCTATTAAAGATACTTTCACTTCCTCAGAAATAAAGTGCTGTCTTGGGCTCGGAGGTGAAAGGTTAGAAAAGCTGTTTATCTGCCACTCTGTTCCCATTCTTCCTTCTGTCAGGAAATCCTACATGCTCCTACACTCCGCTCAGGGTTTTCCAGGGGTCACAGCCTCCCGACACAAATGCCCAGCATTGATTTAAGTGCAAAGCCCACTTGGCTACAGGTTGTACTTTCTCAAAAAGCACACTTTACCGTAAGGATCTGCTAAGCTTGGGCGGAAGGCAAAAGCACAGATGCTTCACCACATTATTGCTGAAGGAAGAGTGAAGCCACAGCCATCAGTTTTCATAATCCAAGTTATTATACAGTTATTATAGCTAGAACAAAAAAATATATGGCCCGAAGCAGCATGTTTAACCAGTGGGAAACATGGAGAGGGAGAAGAGGTTGTTCCTTCTCCCAAAGCCTAATAAGAAGCATAGTAAGCAAAGGAGCCACAGCAAAAAGTGCTGTGAAGGGCTTGAGGTATGAACACAGAGCAGCTACCCAGGGCTGGAAGGTCCCTGGATGTGGTCACTGCCATGCAGGAGCACCTGCAGGGTTAAGTGCGAAGCTGAAGGAAAGCACCCACCTGCATGCAACAGGAGGGCAGGGGAGGCTTAGTTATCATGACTTCTCTGTGGTCTGCCCCATTCTGAATTGTCTCCATTTGCAGAAGTCTATTCATCTCATTACTGTTGTTACCAAACTTACCTCAAAATGCAGAAAAACCTTTGGATTGCTGAAGGGGCTCATTAAAAAGCAGAAGATCTATAAAGAAGATCTAGGAGCTCATAGCTCAATGCTTTAGCTAATCTAAGGAATCACCATAAACAAATACTAGTTAAAATAATTCTTAGTGTTATTTGTATAGATTAGTTTCATACAGTGTGCATCCCCACACGTACATACTGGTGATTACAGTTGGAGAACCACTCTATGAGGAGAAGGACAACACTTTATGTGTCCTGAGGCACAGGTGGCAGAAAGGACTACCCCTTCCAGTACCCAATGCCAGGTGGCAAACTCATGCCGTTGTGTGAAACATGAGCACTAACCTATACCCATAAACATTTGTAAAATAAAAGCTATAGTGAGGTTCAGATTTTAGAGCCACCTCCGCAATATTCAAAACCACCTCTTTTTTTTCACAGTTTCTTTTTTCAGTAATTTTTGATTATTTACACAACACTTCCATTGGCTTCCAATGAAGGAAAATATTTACTACTTCCAAATAATTTTTGACACAAATCAAAACACTGAAGAGTAAAAATATTTAAACAGAAATATTAAGCAAATAATAACACATTCACAACAAGGAATAAAACAGAAGAATTCCCAATGAACTCTTCAGATACTAAAAATGCTTTTCTTTTTAAGAGTTTAAGATTATTAACAGAAAAGAAATGAATCAGCATTATTCCCATTGGTAGGTGGATTTTCAGCTATCACACAAATACAACACATGAGCATAAGTGAGGTGCGCACTACCGATATACAAGTCGAGCAGTAGCTTCTTCACATTACTGTGGGCAGAACATCACTCACAGTTTCTGCATTTTATTTGGTTCTAAAACCAGAACGATCTGTTATTAGCCATTTGATCATGAAAGCTATATGCTTCTTCAAGGAGTTCCAGAGCACAGCCTGTTTTATCGGTGATGTTCTTACCAGGTTTATCAGCTGAGTGTGGACGATGTCTTCCACCAAGATGGCAGACTCATGGAGCGGCCTGCGAGCATCTCCCAGGGAAAACCTGAAAGAAAGAAGTTTATTGCAAGGTTATGAAAAGGACTTAAAAAGAAACCAAGTAGGTGGTCCCGGGCGAAATAAAAAACATCTGAGTAAGAACAAGCTTAATGCACCTGTACACCATATGGAAATGGATCACCGAGCGTGTTACAAGAAATATAAATCTAAGTAATGTGATTGAAGGGACGAAAGGGCTGTAAGAATGTATACTGAAGTACATGGTGACATAAGCTGAAAAGTGGGGAAAGTCCAGTATGTAGGAACATCTTTAAAAAAAAAAACAGTAGGCAAAGCTGTAACATGGGTCCATTTGGAGTACACCTGTACTTGCAGCCCCCTTCACCTACACAATTACCAAATAAATGTGTTCAAAGGTAAAATATTATCAAGGATTTTATTCCAAGTAGAAATGTTAGTGATAAGATATGGAAAGGCCTACTACAAACTGAGCAGCTGTTAAAGCTTGCTTCGCAAGACTGACTGACAGGAGGCCAGGAGGAGATAACAGTACTGATATCACAAGAGAAAATTTGAAATATCCAAGACATCTAAATCAGACTGACTTTTAATTCTTGTAACTGAATTCATTCAGACTGACAGCTGAAGACCCAGTGAAGGTCTCATAGTGTCCCAAAAGTCTGCAGACTGCTCTGTTTGTGCACCCAACGCTCACTCCTATCCACTCAAGGTCAGTGAGCGCAGAGCTGCTCATGCCTCCAATGGATGGTTGAGCCACACAACCTATTACAGAAGGACACTATAAAAAAGTACCACGGATTTTGCCTATTTAATCAGCCCTTTCTATAAATGATAAAGGATTAATGAACATCAAAATCTTTCCGTTTCCTTATCTCAGTTGTTTTACTTATATAATAATGACGGACATATTTTTTCCACATTATAACAGAATCAAGAGCCAATTCAAGTGTTCCCATAGTAAAAGTTAAATGTCATCCTGCTACTTGTGAAGAAAGGAGCAGAGAAACATGACAGTAATGGGAGAAAGAAGTGGTAAGAGAATCATTCAGTACTGATTGATAATTTGGATGAGGGCACTGGGTGCACCCTCAGTAAGTTCGGAGATGGCACTGAGTTAGGGGGAAACATCGATCTGCCTGGAGGTAGGAAGGCCCTACAGAGGGATCTGGACAGGCTGATTGCTGGGCTGAGGTTCAACAAGACCAAGTGCCAGGTCTTGCACTTAGGTCACACAACCCCAGGCAATGCTACAGGCTTGTAACAGAGTGGCTGGAGGACTGTGTGGAAGAAAAGGACCTGTGCAATTTGCTCAGCTAACTTCCCACCTCCCATGTGTGCAGTAGAGGGCTGGTGTGGAGCTCTGCACATCACAGCTTTCCTCACAGCTCAACCTGGCAACTGGAACAGCCTAGTGCAGGTCTGGTGTCCATTCTGTGCCCTCCAGCTGTATGCAGTCAGCACAACATTGTTGAAATGCATTCATTCCAACAATGGAAGACTCAAGAAATGAAGGGAACTCATGAAATCCAAGTCACCAGTCATTCCAAAGACTTGCTCTGCTTCCCACCCATTTCAGCTATATTATTTTTAAAATTTAAAACCGTTAATTCCCAAGTGGTGGCAATTAGGCCTAACAAGGGCTCACTGAAAATATCATTCCACAAATATCAAAACAAAGAAGTGATTCCGGCCTTACATCATTACAGCAGTGAAAGGCCACTCGCTGATTTCAGATACTTCCTCCAGGCATTTCTAAAAGAAAAAGAAAAAAAACCTCTCTTCCTCCACCCAAAAATGAGCTTTTAAATTTAGAAAACTTGTGCAGGAAAATATACTCACTGTAACTGAAATGTTACACGACAACCCAAAGAATTTTCCTTTCTGTTATGCAGGAGTGCACATGTACATGAATTATAACGTCAGGCCCTTCCTAGGACTGCAAGCACAGAACTGCAAGCACACCCGATCCTATTAAATATTTTATAAACTGCAAATACCTGTGTATTCTGTAGGAAATACATATAAAAGCAGAATTATTTATTACCACATTACACTGGAATGTATAATAATACAAAAAACCTCCTCAGTTTAAAACAATTGCTCATAATAGTCAAGTTTAAATAGTTCGTTTTTAAGTATGATTCATATGTAAATTGCCAGAAAAAAAATACTTTTTTCTAATCAGGCAATGTGTACAAAACCAAACCAATAATTCAGACACAACAACCAAAACATACTCCTCCTTCTTACTTGGAATCACAGAATTATATAATCACCAANAAATACTTTTTTCTAATCAGGCAATGTGTACAAAACCAAACCAATAATTCCGACACAACAACCAAAACATACTCCTCCTTCTTACTTGGAATCACAGAATTATATAATCACCAAGGTTGGAAAAGACCTCTAAGATCCAACCACCCACCTACCACCAATATTTCCCACTAAACCACGTTCCTCAGTACAACATGGAAATGTTTCTTGAACACCTCCAGGGATGGTGACCCTGCACCTCCCTGGGCAGCCCATTCCAGCACCCAACCACTCTTTTGGANGGTTGGAAAAGACCTCTAAGATCCAACCACCCACCTACCACCAATATTTCCCACTAAACCACGTTCCTCAGTACAACATGGAAATGTTTCTTGAACACCTCCAGGGATGGTGACCCTGCACCTCCCTGGGCAGCCCATTCCAGCACCCAACCACTCTTTTGGAGAAGAAAGTTTTCCTCATATCCAACCTGACCAACCCTGGAATCTAAAAATCATCTCCCATTATGTCTAAAAGTAGAAATGCAAAACAAAAGGAAATATATGTTTGAGTAGTAAATGTCTGGTTGGCAGCGTTACGATCTCCAACACAAATTACTTTGCTCACGTTTGCTAGTAGACATTGCACATACACAAAGGAAAGGTTGTTTGGTTTTCTATTTCTGAAAGCAGCAAGGTGTAAAGATAAGGGTATTTCTGAGCCACTGTACTGACTTTACTGAGAGACTTCGTCTGCATTAAGAAACCTCTCACGAAGGTAACTTCCAGCTCCAAAAATGGCATGAAATGTAGAAGATATGCCATCAAAATAGAAACTATTGATCTAAGAGGAGACAGATGGCAAATCTTTTGTGCCATTCTGATACAGAGGACAAGTCAGAGGTTTTGGTGAAATTCTATACTGGAACACAGGGTAGAGATATAAAACAAAATTAACTACTTTATTACATAGAATGCCAAGTTGAGAGTCGTGTTCCACGTGTACCTATCCAAAATCTGGTGCCCTTGCTTCTGAGAACTGAAATGAAACTTGATATTTTAATATAACTAACAAATTTTATTTCACGGTTGCTTTGTTTTTATCAGTTCAACAGGTAGTCCTTAAAAGAACCTTCCATTTGTTGGGTAGACCTATTAAGTTTTTTCTATGAACCACATAAAAATACTGTTGAAAACAGGAGAGAGATGTTTCCCTATAGGTAAATAGTGAAGAGGAAATATAGCAAAATACATTAGCAGATCATCAAAACAGTCAAACGATGGGGAAGAGTGCTCTGACAACAGAAGCACCTACCTGGTATTTCACAGGATTAGAACAGTAGTGTAGAGAGAGAAAAGAGCATAGATTCTAGAATGGCTCATTATAGAATGGCTTAGGATAGAAGGGACCTCAAGGATCATGAAGCTCCAAGCCCCGCTTCCAGCCCCAACAGGCAGGGCCACCAACCTCCACATTTCATACCAGCCCAGGCTGCCCAGGGCCACATTCAACCTGGCCGTGAACACCTCCAGGGATAGACGGAGCATCCACAGCCTCTCTGGGCAGCTGTTCAGCACCTCACCACTCTCATAGGAAAGAACTTTCCCATGACATCCAACCTCAATCTTTCCTCCCTGGCCATAGGCCTACTCCTCCTCAGGTTCTCAATTTCCTTTGAACGAAAAGTAACAAAGTAAGAAGTATAAGGTTGGTGGTGGGGAGAACTATCTCATGTAAAGACTGCCACAACTCTTTTATTTTTTATTTTACCTTCTATTTCTAATTCATTTCAGTTCCCATAATGATGCTTCCAAGCTCATCAGAGGGCCGAATGTCCAACTCAGAGCTCGTATGAAGAGTCACAGCACCCTGTGCATCCCTACACACACTCATATAGATACACGCTTGACTCATGCTAAGGAAGAACATGGCACAGAGACCTCTATGCAATGACCTCAAAATCCTGGGCAGTTCCAGAAATAGATAAAGCACTTGCTTTGCCACATTTCTGGAGGCTTTAAAAGGCTGCATAGGATGGAGTCCTGCTCCTGAAGGTCAATGCAGAGCTCCCCAGGTGGCCGGACCACCAGGAAAGTGGCTGCGGAGACAGAGCTGCGGCGACCTCCCATCCTCCACGGCCCTGCAATGCAGTGCTGGCCAGAAAGGAAGTGCAGCCAGGGTGGCGGGGAGTGCACGGAGCTAGAATAAATACTTTCCTTTACTGGGGCTTCTATTGAGTTCATACCATAACAAAGCTGCCTCAACTCATGTGGAATTTACCACCTTGAATAAATTTGATGAATCGAGCCTAGGAAAAGTATAACGGCAGCAAAGGAGACTGGTGGGAAATATGCATTTTGTTCTTTTCTAGAAATCCTGAACCACTTTTCCTCTTCTGTTTCTACTTGACAGGAATTGCAGTGGCAGAGATGGTCCCTCAAGGCTTGAGCTTTACTGTGTGGCTATGAATCTCACCAGGGCAAGGCAGTATCTGCTCTCTCTGCAGCACAGAGGTATTTATTTGCCACTGCAAGCTGGCCTGACTGATCACCACTGCTCCCCAGGAGTAACCCAACTGTGTTCCTTTCCACTGAGAAATTGATAATCCATAATACTTATTTTCCATCTAACGCCCTGGGTCTGTTGGGCCCAGAGAGAAGGGCTGAGGGGCTCAGGGAGGTGAAAGGTGTTCAGCTCATGTTGAAGCAGAATGGGAGCCTCCAGATGTAACTTGCACATGGACAAGGTTCCGCGGGCGGCCCAAGGCAGCCAGGGTGCCTCCATCACCCATCAACCAACACAGCAGAATGCCATCAGGACATAAGTGCTCACTACATATAGAACTATATAGGAATAGGATCCCCAGGGAAGTGTTTAAAAACCATTTGGATGTGGTGCTCAGGGACATGATTTAGCGAAGGGTTGTTAGAGTTAGGGTAGGATGGTTGCGTTGTGGTTGGACTTGATAATCTATAAGGTCTTTTCCAACCTGAGCAATTCTATGATTCAAACCAGCTAATTCACTGTTACAAACCTAAAAACAGGCAAGGATTCCACAGAATCGCAGAGGGAAAACACACTACTAGATATATTTGGACTGGATAATATCTGGGCTCACGTCTCCTCAGTACTGCAAGAATACATAGTAATACTGTCAACTGTCAGGAATGTATCTGGAATACACAATTACATATCTAGTTTTCAGAGATGCTTCATAGTATAAACAAGTCTCTCCCTAAACGTATCAGTTATTAGAGAGCTGATGGTCAGGTGGTGACAAGAATTAGTTTTGCAGCACAAAAACATCCAGAAAACTTCTAGCAATTCAAATACCAGAAGGGGAGAGACTGCAAATCACCAAAGATAAGTACCAACAGACTTTGGGTAATCAGCAATACAATATGTTAAAGTAATTTGGTTTGGTCCCATAGGTGACTAATTGTAAGACAAAGACAGAATCATGGAATTCAAGAATCCTTCGAGTTGGAAGGGACATTTAAGGGCCATCCAGTCCAACTCCCCTGCAATGCACAGGGACAGCACAGCTTGATTAGGTTGCCCAGGGCCTGATCCAGCCTTATCCTTGATAAAAATATTGAGATTTGGTCCCGAAGATGACAGAAGATTGGGGAACTACAGGTTCTTTGGGTGTCAGTGCAAATTTTTTGACAGATGTTTTGACACCTGAGGGTGTCAGTGCAAAAGCAGAAAACTGATCAGACACACACAGGAGGATGCATTGTATGAAGAGTGGAAATGGAATGAAAGAATCAAATCAAAGAGGAAGACAGCGTGACAGAATAAAAATGAGTAATGCTGGAGAGAGGTCTCAACGCCAAGGCGGGAAGGGGAGGAAGGACATCCAGCTGTCATCTCCATACTTCTGTGTGACATTAAAATACATTATATAATAGAGATAGGGTGACAAATCATTGTTTTACGGTTACTATTCCTTCATAATACCACCAGTGAACCAGGAAGGGATATTCATTTTAAAATGAATAACTTACTTGCTTATTGCTTTACCTTAAGGAGAAAACAGAACACATTAAAGCCTTGAATCTTTGTAACCAACGAGCACAAACTACCAGAGAATTACACCCACCATCTGGCTGCTCTACCTGGAGAAGGGGATAAAGTTGGGGACAGGTTCATTCTCCATAACTTTTGACTTGTATAGCTCTCTTCTTCTCCTAATTGAAGAGCTATAATGACAAACAGTAAGGTTCCTCAGCCTTTGCTGCACAGACCTACTCCATGTCACTCTACTCTCTTTAGAAGGCAATGACACCATTATAAAAGCAATAAAAAACAAGTACACTAGCCTCATTCTCTAATATGAAGACCCAACTACTACCTTTACACCCTGCTGCCTATTAAAATTAACCTATCTCAATCTACACAGCTGGTCTTATGACCACAATTATTGGATGATGAGCCAACAATCCCCAGTTTCAAGAACTCTCCTATAGAAGATATTTTACAAATAAGTTGTGTGTGTATATATACATACATATATAATTTAGCTAATTTGTTAACAGTGTTACATTATTTTGCATGCAAAGTCGACTAAATTGGCAGTGTTACTTCCTCTAGAACTCTCTTCTTTCTCCACACCCTGGGTAGCAATCCTCTCTCTCTGCAGTGCTTAAAGCATCCCTACCCCAGTGCTCCCTTGTTCTACCCCTATGAAGGCAAGAGATGTTCAACAAACTTATTAAAATAAATTATCTTCTATTTATTCAGCAAGTGGAGACATCTTCTCTTGCTTAAATACTATAAGATTAACACTAAAAATCTGATTGCTGAGTTACTGAATTTTCCTAAAAGGAATTTAGCCCATTTACTTAAGGAGAATGCCCTTTTCAGAATTTGAATATGGCTGTGAGAACAGCAAGGAGAGGAAGAAGCTGATATGTAAACTACAAAGTGAATTGTGTTTTCCAGTGTAAGATTAAAACCTCATGATGTCGCAGATGAGAAAAGCATAAACATCAAGAAGAGAAGCATTATGTAAGACCATTTAACAATTCAAAAGGACACGGTACCACGTAAAGGGATAAAAGTTAGAAAAGGAACACTTAGAGAAAATTAGAAGGAAAACAAAAGTCCTTTGTAACACTGTCAGAAAGTGCTGGAAACACTGGAAACAGCCCAGCAAGGAGCTGGGGGGCTCATGATTCTAAATGTACAGAAAAAGAAATGTTCACTACATGACTGAAAAAACTTTACAGTGAGACATAAGCATATTCTACGACAGTTTGTCAGCTACAACTAACACACGGTTGTTGGAGTTCCTTAAATAGAAATACTGAATACCATATCCAGAGTCTGAAATAAGTTTCGGTGATGCTTATAATTATTAAAAATCTAAAAACAGGAAAAGAGCTTGTAATTAATAATAATTTTAAGCTTATTGAAAAAAATATATCAATAGTGAACTGTGTTCACAGCAGATACTTCTCAATTACTTTGTTGGAAAGCAACATCCAAAGATATCAAGTGTCGTGGAGGTGAGATTTAAACAAAGCAAGACCTTTTTGAGACCAATTTTCTTCATCTGAAAATTGAAGAATTTTCTTTACACCATGATTTTTTAAATTATACGGTCTGCCACAGAGCAGAATTAATAATGCCTAACTGCTCATCTCATGAAAAGTCAGATTTTTCTCTCAGACATCACCACAAACCAAGAATAACATGAAACCCTTGGGGAGTGAGCTTTGGAGATGCTAAAGACTCCCACCTCCATGGGAGGACTCTGTCATGATTCAGTAACTTGTTCTGTTTGAACATGAATTTTTTGAATCATGTAATTTAGCTGAGATTGAAATTCTTTTAATTACTACGAAAACCTAACTTTACTCTCTGAAACGGGCAGCTTTTCCTAATAATCTACAATACACATGGTAAGAGATTTGTATCTAAATTTTGCCTAAACAAATTCATACTGATATCTGAACAATGACTCTATCAAAGAACAGGGAGAACTATGCCACTGCTGGTATAGAGTGGAAGGGGCACATGGAGATCACCTGACCCAATCCCTCTGCTCAGAGAAGGATGCTGTGTCCAGTTGGGTTTGAGTATCTCTTAGGACAGAGTCTCTGCACCCACCTTGCTGGCAATGTCTAATGCAGCTCTATGCTGTTTTTTGCTAATGGTCAACTCTATATCCATACGGGATCTTGCAAAGCTTGTACTGATCCATAGTGTTACTCCTCCCTTGGGGCAGGAGTTATTTTATCAATTTCTGTGTGAGGTTGTTATGGGGAAAATCAAAATCTTACTGAAGGCAGTACAAACAGCAGCATCCACTGCTCTCTCCTCATCCACCAAAGTGGTTACACCATCATAGAGGAATATCAGGTTGGTGATGCATGATGTCTCCTTCGTAAATATATGCTGACAACTCTGAATCACCTTCTTATATTTAGAGGCTCAGAAATGTTTTCCAGGATGACTTGCTCCATCACATCCCCAGGGGAGGCTGGCTGGTCTGTTACTCCCTGCACACTCTCTCACAGAATCCTTAGATTTGGAAGGGACCTTTAAGGGTCATCTAGTACAACTCCCCTGCAGTGAACAGGGACACCACAGCTTGACCACATTGCTCAGAGCCCCATTCATCTTGACCTTGGGTGTCTCTAGGGACGGGGC
This sequence comes from Bambusicola thoracicus, assembly GCA_002909625.1. Classification (NCBI taxonomy): domain Eukaryota; kingdom Metazoa; phylum Chordata; class Aves; order Galliformes; family Phasianidae; genus Bambusicola; species Bambusicola thoracicus. The sequence continues at coordinate 2,502 of PPHD01008930.1, read as the reverse complement.
ATCCATCACATCTCTGGGCAACCTGTTCCAGTGCCTCACCATCCTCACTGTAAAAGACTTTTTCTTCATATAAATAAATAGCAGGTGTTACTTTTCAAGCAATCAAAGTATAATTTCAAGCAGAAAGTGTTGTAAGATTATCTGTTCTTAAACTTTCATGGCTACAGTTAAAAGATAAGAAGGAAATCATACATGCAAAAAACATTTAGTTTAGAAAATGCACTTGAATAAACATCCCATACTGCTTTATCTATATGCTTCCACATCATCTGTTACTTTATGAATTATCAATATGTAAAATGCTGTCCATTCTGAACCAAGGTATCTGTACAGATTCTCTCTTCACAAAGAGTGTGGTGAAGTGCTGAACAACTGCCCAGAGAGGCTGTGGATGCCCCATCCATCCCTGCAGGTGTTCAGGGCCAGGATGGATGGGGCCCTGGGCATCCTGGGCTGGTATGAAATGTGGAGGTTGGTGGTCCTGCCTGTTGCAGGGGTTTGGAGCTTCATGATCCTTGAGGTCCCTTCCAACCCAAGCCATTCTGTGATTCTACGATACAGGTCTACTTCCAACAAACCACGCATAGGCACATTCTGTTAGGGTGAATACCTGCAAATTCCATTACAAGTTTGTTTTTTAAGTTTTGCTAAAAGCTCTGCAGAATGATCTTGCTACACACGGTTTCACTGAGATAACTCGGTTATTCATAATGCAATAGCCATGAACAGAGACTAGTATGACTAGCCTATGACTGGTCTGGTGGTTGGCAACCCTGCACATAGCAGGGGCTTGGAACTAGATGATCATTGTGGTCCTTTTCAACCCAGGCCATTCTATGACTCTATGACTTAAAAATAATTAATAATAATAACAACAATAATAATAATAAAAACAAAACAGTGAATGCTGAAAAGGGGTTACATAGGTGCACTTACAAATCCTGTTTATTGAGGGAAGCAATTGGCTTCAGCCCTGTTTGGATACTCATTTCCTTTACAGGATAGCAAGCACTTCCTAAGTGCTGAAAATCAGCAGCTGTATCCCAACACAAAGCTGTGGCAAGAACCCTTTTTAGTACTATTGTGTACTAATCAGAACACACCAAACCCTAACAGCGAAGTGTTTTAAACATAAATTAACGGTACAAATCCCTACAACTGGCAAAGGAGAAAGATATAATTTATTCCAGTTGTATAACATAATACGTTCCATTTGCTCGTTCACAAAGGGTTTCAGTTTTTCAGGAAATAAGTGAGACAACTGTCTTTCTAGACTGTGCCGACTGGACTGTGATCAGTCGTCTCTGTGCTAGGAAAAAGTTCATCGCATCAATACACCCAAACACAAATGGAATTTAACGAAGCCAAGAGAGATGAATTTTCAGTCTGCTCTCATGAGGATGGGGCGAAAAAACGATGAGGAGAGCAGGAAGTCAAAACATAATTTCACTGTATATATATACGTTGAAAGTGTTAACCAAATGTGGAAATCCCTAGCTATTTTAAATCTAGATTAAAACCACAGGCCATTTAAAGTAATCCACAAGATACAAAAATATAAATGAGGATGAATGCTTTATGCTAATTTGTAAAGAAATAATATTATTCTTTTTATATTTTCTGAAATGTCAAGACCACTCTGGCTTGCTCTTTGTTTCAGAAATTCATTTCACAACTTATGAATGAGTGTTTTACGGGTAAGACGATGATGATTACATCCAGTTCTCAATGAACACATGCCTGTATGTGACACCGAGGTATTGTGTAATGCCACTTTTCCTCCTTTGCTACGGGGAAGGGAATAACCCATTCCATGCTCCTGCTGCTGGCTGGTACCAAGGCTTGGCCAAGGAGGTGTCTTTTAAGGTCCTTGTTTAGAGAGGAAAGTAAAATGTGTTCATAGAATCAGAGAACGGTTGGGTTGGAAGAAACCTCAAGGATCATCAAGCTCCAACCCCCCTGCCGCATGCAGGGCCACCAACCTCCACATTTAAGCAAAGCCCACCTCCACAGGGAGGTCCTATATTGTCATTTAGTCATCGTGGAAGTGCTCATGTCAGAACTATTCAGAGGTATCGAGAAAGAGGATCTCCTCACAAAGACACGCTTACTTGAGATCAACAGTGCCTTACCAACTGCAGTATTTTTCATAAGCACCCTCCGTCCCAACTGTAACACCAATATCTGCAGTACTTCTGGACTCTGTGATTCTGTAATTTCTTTTAGCCATTATGTGTACTGAAAAAAAGTAATTTCTTTTAGCCATTATGTGTACTGGAAAAAAGTACTGTAAAATACTGAATGTGACTTTCAGTCTGGAGAAGAGGAGGCTCAGGGGTGACCTTATTGCTCTCTTTAATTACCTGAAGGGAGGGTGTAGTGAGCTGGGTGTCAGCCTCTTCTCTTGTGTGACTAGTGATAGGACTAGAGGGAATGGCTTCAAGCTGTGCCAGGGAAGGTTCAGGCTGGACGTTAGGAGATACTACTTCTCTGAAAGGGTGG
>PPHD01008929.1:0-21223 GCA_002909625.1 Bambusicola thoracicus | reverse complement strand
CTATTTTTAGGCTGTAAGGGACAAGAGCAACTTTTAGTTAGTACCAGGTTATGCATATTGACAAACCTAATGCTTTGGCTTAATCTGTGCACTAAGACTGCATAAAATGCACTTGAAATACTGCTGGACCCATCCACTGCACGGCTCCTCTCAGATAGTTTCACCAAGTTTTCAACACAAGTTCCACGGTGCTAATCTGTCCTTAAAACAATGCACATGCTTTGTTTTTTTTTTTTAAAGTGTATTACTCAGACTTAGTTGATAGTGACAGCAAAATGCTTTCTAAGCACCCCGTCTAGGAGCTGAAATTTCCACGATCATCATATTTCAGGAAGGTGCCCCACTCCTTTGTTCAGTGTGAGGCAGGCACAAGGTCCTCTGCCTGTCTTTTCCAGGGCTAAAGAATGCAGAGGTTTTCATTAAAGTCAGAGTGAGCTCTCCAGGTTTCTGTGTTTTGGTGAAACTTGCTTTATTTTTTTCCTCTTGTTCCGTAAGGTTTTATTTATCTTTTTTGCTTATGCCTCCCCCTCCATCTTGTGTGGTAGTTGAACGTAATATTGCCTTTGTCCTTCTTATTCTCGCGTGTCTTAAAAATGAAAAATTTAACGTGTTCTTCCCTCTAACGGGATTGAATCTGACTCTGAAATGGGTTCCGAATGGAAGCTGAACTTCGTGCCAAAGGTGAGCCAGGGCAGCGCCTGCTGCATAGGAGGGAGATCAACTACGAGTGGTTCAGTGGTACGAGTGGTTCAGTGGTTGCTTTGTGAAGTTCACTTTTAAAACCCTTCCTGGCTTTGAGGATGTTGGCTCCTAGAGCCCCCGAGCACCGTGCTGCTGTGCAGTGCTGTGCCTTGCAGGGCCTGCCTGCTCCCATGGCTGGGGAGCGCAGTGCTCTGCATCGCAGTGCTCACCCAGCTGGGCCAGGGATGGCTCCTGAGCTCTCTCTGGGAGCTGCTGTGGGGGTGAGGCATTTGCCTGCGCTTGGAACGAGAGAACAGACAACAAATGCTGCTCTTCTTCCACAGGGAAATCACTGGTTTTCCCTCTTTGACAAACTGAGGTGGAATTATACCCTGCACGGAGTCCCTAGCGCAAAACGTTAAGCATATCCAAAACACGACTGAAATACCGCATGCAGCTGCCGTAGCTTTGTTTCTTTCCTCTTTTGCCTGCTTGCCTACCGATGACTGAATTTACTGCTCTGACCAGAAAACTGGACAGGCTGCAGGGCTGCCCCAGTCCGTGCGGTGAGCTCTGTGCGGTGCACTGTGCCCGCTGTGGGCTCGGCCTGCCTGCACCGAGCGAGCCGGGGCCTCTTATTAAAAACACACGTAAGCAATCGCCTATTAATTCTCCTGAGCCGCCTCGAGGTGATTAAAGCAAACCTCGAGCGCTCCCTGGCCATTAGCGGGCAGGCTTCCTGCTGGAAGGAGACAAAGATGGCCATCCACCCACCGAAGGCGCTCGGAAAAAACAGCAGTGCAAAGTTTGCAAACTCCAGCAATGCCTCGGACGGCTCAGCGGGCGCCTTTCGCGCTGCCTTCCCACTCCGAGCTACCGCTTACAAAGGGAAAACGAAAAAGCAAAGCCCCGCAGACGCGCCTTTATTTGATTCTCGCCCTGAAACGCGCACATTTCATTCCCAAAGATGAAAGCTTGGCTGCGAGTTTACTACGGAGTTTTTTTGCCCGCTGGGGGGTGGTGCACGCTGCAAAACGGCGCTGCCGAGAGCCACCAGGCAGAGGGCTTTGCTGCTGTCCAGTTCTCCCTGCTTTAATTACAACTAAGTCTCCCGTTGAGAAAAACGGCGGCGGCCTCCAGCGGGGGCATTAAGAGAAAACAGAATAAATCGCTCTTTCGGGGACTTGACGGAACCCTATTTCCCGCGGTGGCTGCGTTAACCGCGGTGTTCATTTATCCGGCCCTTCCCCACATACAATTAAACGGTACGAACGCACCACAGAAAAGAAAGGGAGAATCGGTATCGGAATGCCCACCAAAGCCGGGCGCCGCTTCTGCCGTACGCGAGGAGCGGGGAAAAACACGCCCGGCTTTTGGAAGTGGTGGAACGGGGCTGAGAAAACGTGAAAGCTGCGAGGGGGCGATCGGCACGGCCTCGGCAGGTCTTAAGGTAACAAACAGGCTGTAGCCGGAGCCCGGCGTGCCTTTTCCTCCCGGAGCATTGGCACGCGGATCAGAAGCCGGGCAGCTTCACGGGGCTGGGGGGGGGAGAACCAGAGACTGGGGGGTATTTGTGGTGTGCGGAGGGGAAGGGCTGGCAGCCCGCACAGCTGTCCCCGTGCGCGGCCACATCTGCGCGTTTCGCAGCACATCATTCCTCCCTCCCTGCCTCCCCTTCGCACGCTCGGCTCGACAAACGCATTTTTCTCGCTAATTCAAAGAAACGTTCATTAAGACGCCATATCCCCGGGCAGCGGGCTGGGGAGCGCAAGCGACGCTTCTGTCTTTTCGGGCAGCGCGTTTTAGGCGAGGAAATCGGGGTCGAGAGAACGAATCGCTGCTTCAAGTCCACTCATTTTCTGCCTCTCTGCCGACTCTCCGCACAACGCCGGGATCCCGGGCCGAGCGGGCAGGGAAAGGCGGAGCGGGGAACAAAAGCCTCGGGGCAGAACGCAGCTCCGAGAGCGGGGCGCGGAGGAGGCGGCGGGCGGACGACGCGCAGCCCCACCGCCGGCTGCGGGAGGCGGGCTGGGAGCTCGGGGAGCCGCACAAAAGTTGACGGCAAGTAGGGACGGAGCGCGGGGGATGCGCGGCTCTGTGCCGGGCGTCGCTCCCCGCCGACGGCCCCGCGCTGCGCCCCCTTCTCCTCCTCCTCCTCCCTCACCCCTCGGCCCGACCCGCGCAACTCCCGGGGAGGCAGCGCGGAGCCGCGCTTACCTGCGGGGTGCGGGTTGAACGTTGGCTGCGGCGAGGCGGCCGCCGTAATCCCACCGGCTGGCCCGGAGCCGTGCGGCCAGGTGCGGAGCGACGAAGAGCGAAGCGCAGAGAAGCGCGGGGCAGCCGCCGAGCTCGCCCTCAAGTCGCGGCGGCAGCGGGCAGCCGCGGGGGCGGGGCCTCACGTCAGCGGGGGGCGGGGCCTCGGCGGGAGGGGAGGGGCGGGGCGCGGCCGCTAGGGGGAGCAGCAGGCGGCGCCATTGCCGTGCCGCGGGAGGGGCAGCGCCGCGGGCTGAGGGGAGTCGTGGCTCGGTGCCGGCGTGCCCCAAGGGCAGCTGTGAAGTTGCGGGGCGGTTCGCTTCGTCCTCGGAGTTTTGGCTTTTCTTCTTCGCACCAGGTAGTAGGAGCAGCTATGAGTTGCAGGAGAGCTTAAGGAAAGAAAATAAAACTGAAAAGCGCTTTAAAGTGAGGAGTCTGTGGCTCCTTCAGGGTGTGGGCGCTCAGCACAATGCGGTGGCAGCAGCTGCCTTGTGGTGAGGGCCATGTGCTCTTGGGTGCTTTCTCACCAAGCCAAATTCCCTTCTATTCCTGGTTTATCAACTTGCAAACCAAACCGTGGGCTTCTTTGCCGTGTCCCTCTCTGCTGGCTGGCAGCATGGAGGCTAGCTGCTGCCCCCTCCTCCATCTTGGCCTTGTGGCCGAGGGGGTAGCAGGCCCCCAACATGGCGGCAACCCCCAACATGGCGGCCGCTCGTCCCTCAGCTGCATTTGTGTGGGTGTTGAAGACAGCAAGGCTGAGCCCTGTTAAGGTTAAAGGGAGCTTGATTTCCCCCAGGCCTGCGGAAAGTGCTGGAAAGTTGTGCTTACTGTGTGAGTTTTGAGTATTTCAACTCTGTTTGTTTGGCTGTTGGCATAACCGAACACAAGGTAGGAAGAGTTGCAGCTCACGTTTTTACGGGAGGAATTTTAGTAGATTTTTGAATGCTGCTTGCCCTGTGTGGTATGGAGATGTTCCGTATTTATTCAACTGGTTTAGAAAATAAATAAATAAATCCCATGTTGCTCTTCCTTGATAATGGGAAAGGAACATTTTTTCTTTACTGTTTCAATTCTAGTCTTTCTCCGAGGACAGTAAAAGCTAATTGACTTCGAGTTGAGGTACGATTGTCAGTCAACTGTAGAGTTCTGGCAGGGTGAGCTGTGCCCTAATCTGTTCAGTGTGAGAAACTCATAGATTTTAATGCGTTTGTAACATATTTTACACACCTGCATGCATACGTACATGCACGTGTTGTACAAGCTTAGATATGCCCTGTGTTGCAGAGCGTATGGGTTCAGATGTTTGGAGCATGACAGTGGGCAGGACACGTTTTGAGAACAACTTGCAGATCTTTTAAATGAAATTTTTGTGAGATTATAGCATTTATTTTTTTCTTTAATGTATATTTGGTATTTCACATGCTTGACTTAACGCATTAGTTGCCTGGTGTTACTGTGGCACGTTGCTAAAACTTAGCATATAGCTCTGGGATGTTCACAGAGGTCGAATATGGTACTCCCTCAGCTACCTGGTGGTGCTGTTCTGAGGCTGGCCCAGTGCTTCTGGCACCAGTTAGGAGTTCCAGTAAGTATTCCTGGAGAATTCCAATGGGTGTGTGAGAGATAATGAGATTTTACCGAGTCACAGCTGCTTTAGAGTTCTAAAAGGTTTTTCACATGTTGTCACAAGCATATTTTTGACTGTATTATTTTATGTAAGCTCTTTAACTGTACTTCTTGAGAGCATAGTTTGCCTTTAAAATACTTTCCACAAATAATGGTATGTGTTGTGAACTCAACCCTCTTCTTCCTCTTGGTCTTAATCTATAGAAATTCAGGGCTGCTTGAATTCCAGGAGAATTGAGGAGCTCTGTTAATACTGATGAAGTTACTCGTATGCAGGGAATGAAAATATGCATATGTAGCACAGATATATCAAACTCTAGTAATATAATGAGTTATTTTAATTGAATTCTGAAGTTAAAATAATCTTTTCACCTATATTTTATATATGAAATTAATTAATGCTCGTGACATGGAGATTAAATGCTTGTCAGACCTGTAGGGAAATTACCTTTTTGGAAAACATGGCAATTTTGTTAACGATTAACAGGCTGGGAGATTGTGGAAGATGGCAGATGGGAAATTGAGAGTGCTTACAGTATGTAATGTATTTCGAAGAATGATAATGCAAGTTTATAACTCACATGTGTAAGGTGCTGTCAGGTCAAAGCGATAACAGCGCTGCTTGTTGTTCTCTGTAAGTGCCCGATGGCATGATAAGAGGCACAGTCCTGGGAACTGCCCTCAGCCAAAGGTCGACCTCAAGGACTCTGGCTGTGACTTGACAGTGTTTTGGATCTCCTTTGTTCTACTGTAGATCAAGTTTCACTCGTAAACGTTTCTGGGCAGGACACTTATAAAATGTTAAGAATCCAAACACATTGACCGGGAAGTGAAATTGAATCAGAGATCAGTCATCCTTGGTGCGGAGGACAGAGAGCCAGCCGTCTTTGCGAGCAGAAACCAAACTGTTGCTGCTTCAGGCTCCTCAAGGATGAATTTCACTTAGATAGCGCTGAGAGTAATAGTTTGATATTCAATGAAATACCCTGAAATGAGCGTTAGTGGTTTTTAGCTTTAGGCTTTTATCAGGTTATATTGATTTTTCAAAGCGGGCTGTCCCACTTCCAAGTTAGGCATTGTCTGATTTGTGGAGACATCTAAGAAAAGAAAGTGCTATAATATATTAACTTTTCTGTGACATATGGCTTAGAACATTTTTGGATATCGCCTAAGTACAGTTTCTCAGCAAATATGTATTACGGTTTGAATTAGTGTCTTTAAAAGATTTGAGCCATTTTAAAATTAGAATCCAGTTTGGGATAAATTCCTTCAAAAGTAACTGTCCGTCAAGCTCAGCTTTTAGCACTGTGTTTGTAACTACAGTAATTTGTCAGAGTTGGTGCAGCAACTCTGCATCAAATGCAGGAAAAATGAGAACGTGGTCATGAAAGACAATCCACATCAGAGCTAAAATGGTACGAAGGGTCTAAAACTAAACTGTTGTTTTAAATTGGTTGGGCTCAAGTGTGATTGGTTTTTGGTGTTTTTTTTTTTTCCCCTCCTTGATAGGGGAATGTTTGAGAGAGAATAGTTGTAGTTGTAATTATTCTTTTGTCTGTCTGGACGGGCCAGGAGATTAAACAACTGCACCTGTGTTCTCTGCCACTCCTCTCTCTTCTCTCTATGCTCTTTCCCTCTTCTGCTTTCTAACTCTCCTGAAAATCCCCCAGGGAAAGTCTTGTCAGCTCAGAGATGCCCCTGATGTAACCACATCACTATTTTTCCTAAGGCAAACAAACAGTTTTGCTCATCACATTATGTGCTATTGATAGCAAAATTGTCACTTAATGGACTACCTGAAATTGCAAAGCTAATAAGTAAGCTATTTACTTTTTTACTTGCAGAATGTACAGAAATTGGTAGAGAGATCTGACAGGTTAAGTTCACGCTAAGAGAGGCCATTCCTAATGTTTACGACTGATGACTTTCTGTGTTTAAGAGCAATTTCTTCTAAGTGTGAAACCATGAAGCCACCTTGACAGAGCTTTTATGCAAAGCAAGAGCTAACTCTTTCAAGATATAGCTGTATAGTTTTTGCTTGCAAACTGGATGAAGTAAGCAGTGCTGTCAGAGCAGAACAGACTTCCCATACTCTTCACATGTCTTTGAAGGTTCTCCACCAAATGTGTGTTAAAGAAAAATAACACACTCCTAAAACAGCCGTGACAATTTGATATAGATGGTTAGTAATGTCTACCATGTGTGAGGAATGGCCCTGCTGTGGACAAAGCTGCTATTCCTCTGAGGTTCTTTCTTATATTTTCAAATTCAAGGTTTTATATATGGAACCTGTCCTGAGCCTAACAGAGTAGTAAGTGTAATTTTATGTAGATGTACCTGCTTCTGTATAGATTAGAGTAGCAGAGAAATACTCAAAATCCATAGAGTAAATCGCCTGAAAGAGCAAACCCTTCTGTGGCAGTGCTGGTCTTGGACTTCTTTCCTTGGAACTTGAACTGCTTCTTCTGCAAGAGCTGCTGAAAGCTGGCCTGCAAGAACAGAAAGATCTGCAAGGCAGCAGTGCCTCGTGCTTGGGAAGATGAGAATTGGGACGCTGTTGGTGTTCTGCTGCTCTTCTGCTGGTGGTGTTTGTGTTCTCACTGCTGCTCCTGCTGTCGTTAATGGAGATGTGTGGCAACAAGGCAGATATCTGTTGGTGAAAAGTTGTGTTTCCATGGGCCCAACAGCTCTGTCCGTTTGGAGGTTAAATTCACTTTCTTCACTGCCTGAAGATTTCAGCAGTTGTCAGAGGAGTTTTTGATGAAAAAACTGGGTGCTGGAGTTACATAACAAAATGTGAAAATGTTACCACAAGCACACCCAGAATACAAGGTATCTCTAAGTGTTATTTACTGAAATATGGCAAATATTTGATTGAGTGTGATTTCACTTTGCAAAATGAGGACCAGTTCTCACATTAAATATCATGGCTCAAAATGAGATTCACTGAGACAAAGATATATTTTCATGGAGGAGGTAATGTTCCCTTGGCGATGGATTTTATGGTGGAATTTCCCCTCCTCTGAGGGAGAAGATAAAACAATCCGTGTAGCTTAGAGAACAGTTATATTTTCATACAATTTTCATAAATTTTAGTTCTTTGTAGTGATATACTGAAAGCTTGAAAGCCGCCTTCTTTCTCGCAAGTATATTTTCAGGCCATCAAAATGATTCTTCTTGTCCTCGCTCCATGTTTTCTTTTATCTCCTGATAAACCTTTGCTGCACTCTCTCTTCTCACTGTAGTCAATACAAACATCCCGCCTCTTCCCAGTTTCTCCTCCTGCAGTGCCCAGCAGCTTTGTGTACTGCAGGATAACCCACACCAAAACGCTCCACATTCTGCTGTTTGTGCATCCGTCTTCTGCTCAAGAAGCTGCTGCTTCTTAGCACTCTTCTCTCCCTCATTGTCCTTGGCTCCCAGTCTCCATTTGCATATTGAAGAGTTTCTTGTTTTATTTCCTTCTCTAAAGGTCCCAAACTAGCTGAGCAGTTTCACAAAGGTCTCGTCTTCTGAAATTACAGCGGCCAGGTTCTGTGTAGATCTATAATGTATTAGCTACCCAGTTAGAATATTTAATATTCTCTATAGCTTGAAGCAATTGCTTGGACATAGTGCTGGTGAAGAAGGCTTTATGGGGTGATCTGCTCTCTATTAAAAAAAAAAAAAATGACCCCCACCCCACTCCTTTGCATGCAAATAAAATCAAAGCATTCGCATGCTGTTTCGGCCAGTTGCACCGCCCTAGCTGCTCGTGGTGTTGGTGTCTGCTCTGTGCTATCATCTAGCAATAAGCTGCGGTCTGTGTGTTTGCTGATTTGCTTGTGTAATACCTGGTTTGGAAATCATGAAAGGCTGTGTGCCAGCAGTGAATATATGAATAACTCAGAAGTGTTTACTCTCAGGAAGAACTAAGTATACATTGTCTGAACAGATTTGTTTGGTTTTAAGTGGGGATTCTTATTCTGTCTGCCTATTCAGCGTGAGATGGTGTTTCAGAAGGGCCTTTGCATGGCAGCAGTTATTGTGTTGGCAGAATGTTACAAATTGATACGGTGATTAAAAATAAGTTAAAGAGAATTGGAAAATTTCCCTCAACATGAAGAGTGCAATGAAATTTGATGAGATTTGGACTCGAGGAAATCTAGCTGTATCTCAGTTGAGATACAAGTATGGCTCATCTGAGAGTGGGCTCCACCAGCACCATCTGCAAGAATCGTTGTACAGGCTGCTGTGTCCTCGGCATCTGCATGGCTCTTTGAGGATGAGCAGTTGAAAGAAGTAGTTGTAAGGCATACATGTTTTCTTGGAGCAGGCGATGTGCGTGCGTTTAGTGGGTATGCCTTGACTGCTGAGGATGCAATTCCTTGAAGTGGTAAGAAGCTGTAGTTTCATGGGAAATGGGATCTGAAAGTCATTTTGAGCTTCGTATCTGGAGCAGTGTTCTACATTTTTTTCTTCCTTAATCCATCTTTAATCTCTTTCCTCAAAGTTTCTGTTCTTCTGCCTTTTTGTGAACACATGCTAATTGCTGCTGCCTCCGGAGAGGCGTTGGGAATCCTAAAGTGAAGCAACCTGCAGAAACCCATGAGACTTTCAGCTCAGAGACTCCAAAAAGTTGAGGCGTTTGGGTTGAGCTTGTTGGTCTAGTTAGGATATAAAACAAGAGTGTAAATCCCTTTCGAGTTTTCATGTATTTTTAACAAAACTTTTAGGTGCCACACTCAATTTCTATGTTGCTGTGAAAGCAAAAAACACTCGATGGCATGGAAGGTCAAATTGGACCTACGATCTGAATCCAGTACGAGATTTCTGTGTTCCTAAAGATCTATGTCTTTGTAGACAAGTAGGGTTTTGGATAAAGCAACAAGTTCACGTGTAGGAAGTATTAATTTCCATTTACAAACAACAACAGCAAAGTCTTTATGTGAATGAAAGTTCCCTAGCTGATAGTGGGGTAGTTCTTGACCCCATCAATGAGCCTTTAACATTGCATGTTACTAACACCAGCGAGGATGCCCAAATTAGCAGGCTACTGGCAGTTGTTGTGCACCTGGTACGTATCTCAGGGTGTTTTTGATAGGTGGAAAAAAAAAAACAACAAACCAAAACAAACAAGCAAAAACATAACAAAAACCCCACCACGAGATGGCTGTTAGAATAGCAGTGTGGTTGTGTATGTAAAAAAACTTCAAACGTTTTGCAAATAAAATGACTGTGGTATCCCATGCGATACGCAGTATACGTATTGGAAGAAATTGCCGAAGCATGTGCTTTTGTAGTTTCACTGCCCCAAAAACAAAAGTTTGCCTTGCAAATGCCTGCAGATGCAACACCCGAAATCCGAGAGAAGTTCAGGAAGAACTGTTAAGAGCCACACTGGGAAATTACCTCTGCACTTAAATATGAGCACATCTGAGAATGAGCCCAGTGAGGAACAAAAACTTTCTGCTGATAGCTTGCTAGTGTTTGTCTTTATTTCTATTTTATGTTATTTTACATCGTTGTTCGTGGATATAACAAAGCCTGCTTCATTTCTTCCTGATCATTTTTTTTTTCCCAAGGGATGCAGGGAGGCTGATTGCAGTTGTAAATTCTTTGTGGATTGTGCAGTCGCAATATAGCGTGCCCGTGTCGGGTCAGCCCTGCACTCCGGGCACGCAGCGGAACCCGGCAGCGGGTGGTGAGCTCAGCTCCTGGTGCTGCAGGCAGGCACATCTGCAGGCTGCAATGGCACGGCCGAGGGCTGGCAGCAACCGCAGAGGGCAGCCCTGTCTCCTCTTTGCATCGGCGCTCGTGTTTGGCCAATCCTTTAGTAAGCTCAGCCGCCTGAAAATCGGACTTTCCCCCTAGAAATGAAGCGTTTTCTTTTGGTGCTGCCTTCTTATCAGCTCGACACGGAGCCGGCCGAGCGCCGGTGTCTGTGCGGTGGCAGAGGGCAAGCGGCAGCATCCCGGGCCAGCCGAGCTGTGCTTTTACCAGTCTTGAACAATATTGCAGGTATGCTTTTCGCAAGATGAAAAGCCAAGTTTTAAGCCTCAGCAGGGGCTCTGTTCGTACCCGCAGATGCAGCGGAAGCTCCGTGTGCGTGGAAGAGTTTGAGGCGGCGCACATCAGCTGGAGGAGCAGATGATCCCGCGCTGACAGACGGCCGGTGACAGCGCTCGTCACGCTGCTGCTGCCTGCCCGCGTCTGTTTGTTTGCTTCCCTCGCCGCTCCGTGCTGCTGCACAACTGCAAGGAGCGCTGCCTGCGCAGGAGCGGGGCCTGCAGCCGCCCTTGCTTCTCTAACCCCGCATCTGTGAGCTTCTGCCTTAATGCTCGTGTGGAAACTTGCGCTTAAGGAACGTGCGAGCTTGGCATATGCAGCTATCAACTTCTCTTACGGTTTTGTGTTGGTTGTCATGTTGCTACAGAAACAATTCTCTTCTTTGCTTTTTCATGTCTGAAGCTCAAAAATGCTCACTTCTTTCTGTAACCTATCATGTGACATCTCCTGTATTTTTAAAAGTGAGAGACACCATAACATGCTGGGGCTGTTGCAGTGGAATTACTTTGCTGTTTTCAATGTGCTCATAGGGATTTTAGTATTTTGGCAAAATGCCTCCTAGCAAGAATTGCTGTTTTGGCATGGAACTTGGTATTTTTTGTCAGATGGCCTGGTAGCTGTTTGTTTCATCACAGCCAGCAGCTCTGTGCAACCTGGCGCTTATCTGGCTTAAGATTCCAAGTAGAAGCAGTCTCTTGCAACTATGGCTGAAATGCGTGGCATTGGTGGTACCTCAGTGAGCAGCGGGCTGGCTGCTGGGTGTTGTGCAATCGTTGGTTCCGTTCAGCCAGTATCCCACCACCTTCTCATCTGTTGGGATTTTGGGTTCTTTTCCGTCTTAGAGATGAAGGGAAGTTACTAAAAATGACCATCAGCTGCTTTTGCGGTTCTTGCTGGAAAAAACGCAACCGCAACGTTCCCGTGTCCCTACTGCAGGAGAGACTGGCAGAAATATTTACAGCAATGAGAGAAATGCGGTGTATGGGCAGCTTGTCTTCTGCTGTGGGATCCCAAGGTATAGCAGATAATGCAAAATATTCAAATTCAGATTTGCTGGGGCAGAGATCGAGGAAGATGCATGTTTGTGCATTCTCGCTTCGGCTTGCAAGCACTGCTGTACTGTTTCATGTTTGCAGCGAAGGAGATGGGAGCAATGGCTGTTCGGCAGCCAAGCCAGGAGCTGTTTGCAGGAATAAAGCTGAGGCACCTCTGGAACAGGCACTGACCTGTTGCTGGCCCGTGCAGGATCGCGCTTTTCCTCTTTGAAGCTGTACAGGTTTAATAGCTTTTACCTGAAAACTTTCTAATTCTGCTGAGAATCCTTATAAGGCTGTAGATATTTTTGCTTGTATGTTTTGTTTCATCCCGTGGCAGAAACAGGTTAGCTGGATTACAGTCATCTTTTTGCAACAGCAAATTAAGTTCTCTTTAAAGTTTTTGGTTGTGTAGACAGAGCTGAGCCTTTTCAGGGTTGTTTCAGAAGTGGGTGTTGTGAACTTTGCAGGCGCTGCTATGCTGTTTAGACAACAGACGCAGCTTGATCTCTCTGAGCCATCTGACTTGTGGGTGAGAAAGCTGCCGGCGAGGAGGAGGACTTGGACACCCGCACTGTCAATCCCATGCCGTGCCTCCTCCTGGGTGGCTCAGTCACCCACACAGCTGGGTGTCTCCCCAGCACGGGTACCTCGGCACGAGCGCTGGCTCTGCTGCTCCAGGCAGGGTTGGTGGGATGTGCCTTCTGAAGCTGTAAAACTATTATTACTCTGTAACAGTGTATGGTTACGCTGGTTGTGCGGCAGAAGAACTGACATGCAGGAGTAAAGAAACTGATAGAAAAAGGGCAAAAGAGCCATTTAGAAAGGAAAAAAAAAAAAAAAATATTTCATGGTATCTAAAACAATATTTCTAATCAGACATAAGCTTTCCTCCCAGTCTGTGTCCTGCACACGTGTGCACGCACATTTCCTTATATTCCATTTTATTCTGATCAGCGTGGCTAGTTTCAGGCAAAAATGGTATTAGGAAAACATCAACGCGGCAAATGGCAGCCATCAGAAGATTAGAAGTGATTGAAAACAAAATCTTGTAAAAGAATTTCTCATGTAATTGTAACATAATTTGCTGCTGCTCTTGCTCCGCTATGGCATGATTAAGTACTGAATTGGAATCAGCTTTTAAAAGAAAATGCTTAGTTTCATTCCGCAGCACAATTGGCAACTAAATAGAAGTTCAGACTGGATTTCTTTTTTTTTTTTTTCAGCCCTCTTTTCAGAGAGAGAGGAAAATGTACATAGAGTCTTTTGTATTTTGCAGAGAGGAAGTGTGGCACAATAGGCTGTTGGAGGAAAGCAATTCCGATAATCAGTTTTCTGTACTACTTATTACAACTGGTCAGAACTGGGTTTTAATTAAATTTTAGGGATAAAGGACAATAGTGTGTGCTAAGCATGGCGAGTCAGCTTAAACTTAGAATTTCCTGGCTTTTATCCATTTCTGTGCTAACTCAGTCCTACTTAAGTGTATGGCTTCAGATGGAATTCGCTTGTGTAGAAGGTAATAACCGTTGAGGTTTTAGGAGTTTTCTCTCCCGACTTGCAGAGCAGATACTGGCTCACGGGTGGGGGGAGCAGCGTTGCACCAGCGTTGCCCACTTTGCTGCCAATCTTCAGCACTGTGTCTCATGTGATTTGGCCACTGTGTTCGTTTCTTGTTGCTTTAAAATTAAACTTGCCATGTAATGATTTCAAAAGAGTAGGTTATTGAAAGCCAGTGCTTTCTGGTTCTTAAATGTTTTGCATTAGGTTCAGGGAGGATGGAAGTAACATGGTGTACCACTATAATGCTTAGCACAGGACCTTTGGTGTCATGGAGGCCCAGTAACTCCTCAGTTTTATTTTATTTTTTGTATCAAAGGTGTTACAGACACTTCAGAAAGCATCTCATCTTCTAAGATACAGTAATTTTGGAGAACTCTAGCATACTACATTGGTGTATATATAATTTGCCCTCTAGATAATCAAAATTCTCATTTAGAATGTTTCTTGAAAGAAAAAATGTTTGTGTAATCACTTGCACGTGGATTGGTCTGTGCTGGTTGTATGAAGGACAAGAGGTTTTCAACTTAGATGACTTGCACCAGATACTTTTTAGCTGCCATTACAGCTTGTATTTTATGGACTGACTTAGCATGGCTTGGGATACCTCAAATCTGGGGAGCTTTTAGGTTTAGAAACATGATTATAAAGTAGTTATTTTCATTCTAGAATTAATGTCATTGACTAATTTGGAAACCGCTTGGAGATGGAAGCTCCTATGGGATTTGCTGATGTCCTCAGAGTGAACATCAGAATACACCACTGTATAAACAATGTTTATCAGGCTAATTATTGAAACTGTAAATATTTGGATTGGCATTTGTCATAGCATTTTCTTAGGGCAAGTTCCTTTACTGAATTTATTCTCAGTCAAAGGCACGTGCTGCTTTTGCACAGATGTTCAGGACCGGTGTATTCAGAGCAGTTATTCCCCCTCACTCCCATGAATCATGAAAAGGGAGGATGGAAACAACTGACAGTTTCATCAAATGCAATTCCAGAAACACACTAATAAACAGCTTCCACACGCCCCTAATAGCTCGAATTAACCATCAGCTCAATGTGAGAATATGAAATGGATACTTGCTACCCATTTTCTCCTAGATTTGTGCTGTAAATGGTACAGGGAAGGCTGTTGAGTAATTTTGCTCAATCATGGATTATATATTGCCTTTGTGGAGAGCAATTTTCTACTTTGGACAACAAAAGCTCCGGTATTTTTTTATGCTAGTAGCTGAAAAATGATTTCGGCTAGACTTGCTTATCATATAACAATAAAGCTTTGGGGCAATTGACCTGCTGACCTTAATTCCCAGGAAACTGTCACATTTCTCCTTTATTCCTTTGTCCAGCCGAACAATGTGACCCAAAATACTTGCTGGCTTCCCCATTTCTCAGCGTTGTAAGGTCAGCCTTTGGTCTCCATAGCTACAGTTCAGCTCCACGGGTCAGGGGGCAAATAGATTAATGATGTCAGACACATCTTTAAACGCTTCTTACACTGCTCTGCCGTACGGTAAGCAGCTGAGCATATTTGGGATGACAAAAGCCTTCTTAACTCCTGCTAATAGGAGGAGCTGCAGAGGCATCTGATGGAAAGAAAGGGCTTTGCTGCTGTGGTGATGGGCATCGGCAGCGGGCTGCTTGCAGAGGCTGCAAGGAATGGGTAAATAGTTGCTGCCCCACACATCTCTGGGTATCCCACTCCTTTGTCCGGAATTCTGCCTGGTGCTAAGAGGCCACGGGTAGAACATGAAATAGTGAGCTGGGAGAACAGATGGGCTTGTCTGATGGAAGGCTTGCGCATCCCTTTGCAGTGATGAGGTGTTGTGCAAGCCAAGAGGAATGTGGTTTGTGTGCCTGCTTTGCGTTAGCTACTAATAAAAGCCCTTCTTCATGCATGAAGTAATCTCATATATTAAAAGCATATCTAGGTCCTTCCTCTAGCTAATGAGACTTCTTAAATTACAAGAGGAAATACAGCTCACTTAAAGGGTTGTATAGGTTCCTCGTGGAGTAGACCTTCGTGGTTTGGTTAAATGTAGCACATTTGCATCAGAACTCAATGAGACTAAGCAGCTACGTGAACATTTTGATTTACTAGCAAGACAGTTTGCCTTTGCAATAAATTATTGCTTGCACCTGCACCGATGCACTTTTTCCAGAGAATGAGGCATGAGATGTGGATTTCCTTACTTCATCGCTGTATTAACTTATAAAAACGGATACAACCAACCAACTGGGAAACCGATGTCATGTGTGTAGTATCTTGATTATCTTCAGCCAACCCTCTGTTCTCAAGTACCACATGTATGAACCACAAATCTATTCCTGAAATGCAAATCCAACCTAAGTGAGTGAAATGAATAACAAAGTTTATCCTTAGGTAGGTAAGAAAGATAAGTGTTTGTCCTTGCATACTTCTTCTACCCATCATCAAAATGCATTACCAAATCTTCATTGTGATAGCAGGAAAGTAGGAACTGTTGATAGGAAACTCATTTGGCTGAAGAGTGGGTTCAGAGCCTCTCCCCAGCTGGGTGTTCTGGTGCTGGTGGATGGGAGAGCAGCTTCATTCCTGGGAAGGTCTCACCTATCTCGGGCTTTTCCTAATCCCTTCTATGCAATTGGCAGAGCTGTATAGTACCTCCAAGAGGAAATGATCATAGCAGAAGGATTTGGAAACCTGGTGATCAGCAAAATAAATGCTGATTTGTCTGGGCTTATTCCATTGCGTTGTATTAGAGGAATAACAGATAGTTACGGCTTTTTTTAGAAAGAAAAGAAATGCAAATCACTAACATTACTTCTGCCTCTGTTAGCATTTTGTGTCATTTTCCTAAACTATTGTTCTCTTAATTTTTGATACTGTGCAGAATCTGTTCCTCTCAATCTGAAGCTCTGTGAGTGCACAATTGTCTTTATGTAGATCCTACTGAATATAAACACTCTTCCAGTGATGTTTAATTTTTTGTGTGTGTCGTAAGTGGCAAAAAGAGACCCTTACTTTCTGTCACTGCCGTTCCAACCCCATGGCATGTATTACAGCCTGTTTCTTTATGGCTCTCTCCTTGACTTGGCCCAGAGCAAAGTTTCCTTTTCTATGCATGTCTATCGCTCTTGCCCGGTAAGTTCTGTCCCTGGCTTCTCCTGTTCATCTTGCCCTTCTTCCCCAGCCTGTGTCATTTCACTGATGTTCTTTCATCCTCCTCTGCGCCAGATTTCTGATTTAGCACCTGTTTTACCAGCCAGCACTAGAAGTATGTTTCAGTTCCTTCAGCTCTTTTGTTGTTATAATTTATGTAAATTTACTAGAGTTTTGGAGACTTCCATGTGTTGGCTGAGTTTAAGAAATTGACTGATATTTTTAAAGAATATTCCTCTTGAAGAGTAATGCAGTTTGCCTTGCTCCTGGGGAAAGCTGGAGAGTTCCATACATGAGGCACACCTGGATGCCCTAAACCCCACAGTGCCGTGGCGTAGCCCATGGCATGAAATCATAGTGGGAGAGGACATCCAAATATGCCAGAGTTGGGTGAACGCTGCCAATGCAGAAAAGCAATTTTCATTGATGGTGTCTGTCTGATGGAGCACTGCATGTTCAACAAGCAGGGCTTGCTGCTTCCACTTGTACCATCTGGGGACAGGGAACATTGCTTTTATCCTTGCCCTTGTAGTGCAAATGCATTCTATAGCAAGATGAAGGAAAAGCTGCTGCTGCAGCCCCTTTCTCCTCACCCTGCTGTGCCTTCCCATGCTCTGTGCACAGCCACACAGAGGGATTCCCGAGCCTGGCGGGTGCTGAGCTCCTGGCACTTGTTCCGCAGGGATCTGTCACATACAGCTGCAGGAGCTTAATTAGGCTTTGCCATCGTTATGGTCATTATTTTAAATCAGTTTTATGTGATTGACAGAGTGACATGTTTTAGAAGGAAAAAAAACAACCTGTATGAACAGCAGCCAGCTACCGGAATATGCTCGTGATGTGGGAAAAAGTGAGCGTTGTGTCGTTCTCTGTACGGGATTTAGAGGCTGAAAATGTAACCCGAGATCTCTGATGTCCTGAGTCTTGTGTATACACACTGCCAACATCCTCTTAGGATCATCGGGATCTCCGTCTGCATGGGCTGGTGCTGGCCCATGTCTTCCCCATCTTAAAGTAATTCT
Organism: Bambusicola thoracicus; assembly: GCA_002909625.1. Classification (NCBI taxonomy): domain Eukaryota; kingdom Metazoa; phylum Chordata; class Aves; order Galliformes; family Phasianidae; genus Bambusicola; species Bambusicola thoracicus. The sequence continues at coordinate 3,854 of PPHD01008929.1, read as the reverse complement.
TCTTCCTTACGGCCTTTGAGACAGCCTGTGCTGGCCACTTGGCAGGTCTGGTTTCTCTCAGGACTATGGTTGATAGGGATGGAAATTTCCATAATCCTTTCCTGACGTTAATAGAATTGCTGTGATTTATGTGGGATATAATTCTTCTCGTTTTAAATTTTACAATTTGTAAGGTCGCTTGTGTCCAGGATATTTTTAGACTGGGTATCCGTTTTCGTAATACGGGAGTTGGATAAGAAGAAGTTCAGCACAAAGTTTTAGCAAGGAAACTGCTCAAAAAGTACCGAGCATTTTAATTATTTTTTCCGGATATTTGGTTTTATTCTAATCTTACTTTGGGAAATAGAATTGCTCAAGCACAACTCACAGTGCATTCTGAGTCTACTCCTGACAAGCAGTTTTAATGTGTTGTAATGAAGTAATGTCTGATACGTCCATGTTAGCAAGCGCTATGGCTTTTCCCCTTCCTTGTTGAACCAAGCTTTTCGTTGATGGCTACACCGAGGCCCATTATCCCTATTTCTTCTGCAACAAACTCTGCTGGCCTCATCTCCGTAAAAGACCTAAATCTATTGACAGAAAAAATGTGGGTTTTGTCATTTGTGTGTCTTGAGGAATGTATTTGGGAAGCTCGATGTGAACACTTTTTCTTTGCAGTGTGAAGCACTTTGTATTTGCCCTGGGCTTTGGCAGTGGCACAAAAGACCATTTTTCACAGTGAGAACTCAAAAAGAAGAAGAAGGGAAAAAAAAAATCACCTTTGTGCCATTGCATGTGGACAGTTGTGGTCGGTAACTTCTAAGCTGTCCACCAATATAAGACAACCCTGAATTAAATGGTGGGGAAATTTGTAGTGTTCAAATAAATCAACATGCTGATTTTTTAATAGAAGGTTACAAAAAGACCCAAACAACACCTTATATGTCGTATCTACTCTGACTGTCTACAGTTTTTAATGGTGTCTGGCAAAGTCGATGTAATTTGTATACAAAAATGAAATGAGTGCTTAAGGGTAGAGAGTAGTACTGCTTTTTTAATATAAACACAAGCATAATGCAGGCTGCCTGTTGAGGCCTTACTTTTTTCTGTATTATATCTCAGAATTTACTGTGCAGCGCAACTTAGGTAAGGCTTCATCTTAACTCTCCTTGTAGCTTGTTTTTTTTTTTTTAAGTATCTGAGATTCTTTTGGTTGAGAACTGCTTTGAAGCGCCCAGAAGTCCCACTCACAGTGTCATAAGTGGTTTTGCACTGTAATTATGATCTTATTACTCAAAGGTATACAAGGGGAGAAACCAAAGGGTGCTTACCTTAATCCTGCTTAGATCCAAGAATGGCATAAACAAATCAGAGACAATAAAACGAACAGTAGTAGATGTAGAGAAAGTCCGGATTTGGCAAGGAGTTGCAGTAGGTACATTTCTTTGCAGAGGTCCAAAGTACTGCCTAATGGTGTGATTTACCTAGTATAGCCAAAAAAGAAAAAGAAAAATTGATTTAGAAGCAGTAGAAGTAAAAGTAACGCATTTTTCCCTTGATAGAACTGAGATAGGGTAATCGTCTTAGAAGAGGCTTGAAAATCAAAATGCATAAACAAAGTTCAATTTAGTTGTACACGTGTATCCTTTCAGCTGGTAGACCAAATTATTCTGATTGTTCCTCATCAGATTTTAGTCCTTCTGTTTCGTACTGTTTATATTAACTTCCATTAACCTACATGTTTTGAGTGAAAGTTTAAAATGGGCTATGAAAATTGCTTTCATCGCTTCTCAATTTTAAAATAACCATCAACACTGGATTACTCTGCCCCTATAATAGATTAGTTGTAATCCACAGTGATGTAACCCGGAATGACAGGGTGCTTTTAAATGGGAGTATAGAAGTTTAATTTTTTATTTTGGTCAGTGATTTTAATAGATTTGCAACACAGGTTGAAAAAAAAATGTTGTGTTTATTGAATACGAGAATTTATCTGTTCAGGAGTTTTTGCTTTTGAAGCTGAGATATCTTGCTGGCACTTCAACGTAATGCACTTACAATAGTAAATCTATAAATTGAATAGGCTGAACTTTCTTCTGTGTACAGTTCAGCTTTGAGTTTGAGTACCTTTTCTATTCTTTTAAAATCATCAGTGATGAATAGAGTCCAAGGAGCTGAGAGTATATGTATGCATATATCTTAAGCATCATTGTTTGCTGAATAATTCATGTGAAAGCTGCTCATAAAGCTTGGCTAGTAATGTACCTTTGGAAGGTATTACCATCAATATCTGACACGACTTTGATTTCCACTAATGATATGTAACCAGGAAGACTGCTTAATCTGTCACTGTGCATAAATCATTGCATTTGGGTGGTCAAGGAGACCACTGTGTTTGGTGGTTTGGGAATGTGAATCCCTAATCCATCACTGGTAAACTGGATTTCTAAATGTTGCTTTATACGTTCTCTGTGTTTATAACACTGTTGATGGGTTTGGAGCTAGTAGGAGGTGAAACTGGGCAGAAAAGTGCTTATTTGATGCTAAAATGGTAGCACGTAATGCTGATTTAAGTAAAGAGAGCTAAAATGTACAGCAGCAAAAGGTGAATAAACTATAAATGAGCTATGAAATACTAAACAGCTGTTATGTTCCATTTTAGAAGCAAAACAAATTAACACAAACAAACAAACAAAAAAACAATGAACTGAAAGGGATTTTCAAAGCAAAATGCAAATAAACCAGTAGTCCCAGGAGTGGGGAAGGCTGTGGTGGTGAGTAGGGATGCCATGGCTGTAACGTTGTGCCATGACCCATGGGGTGCACATGTACAATGTGTTCTGTGCTCCTTTCCCAGTCGGAGGTGCAAGGGTGCTTCACCTGGAGCTATGGGAAGGATCGTCATGGAGCCAAGATGAGGATTTACTCGGTAGGCTTTTAGTCAGAAGGAAGCAGAGGCAATTAGACAGTGATGGAGAGAAAGCCTGTCAGTACTGTCAATACACCTATGGAAGGCTTTGCTGCATGGAAGAATTATTCTGCGTAGTTAAGTGTTGTGGTTGGGTGGTAAATATCACTGACTTAGCGAGATAGTTCATAATTTGGTGCAGTTATGGTGGTTACCTTCAGAGCCACATTGCAGGCTGATCCTGTGCAGGAAAGCAGAGGAAGTGATGAGAATGCAAAGTTTTCCAAGAAGTAAAGAAAACACCCATAATGTTTGTATCTAGTAAGGAGCTATTGTTAATTCCCAACTAAATCTAACAGCTTCTGAGAAGGAAAAGGAGCTGGGACATAATGGAGCTGTGAGCAGTACATGGGATGAGCAAATAATAGAGTGCTCCTGGAAAGAATGCTCTGACATTATTATAGGAGTTTTACACAAGGCATATAGGGTAGTCTAAATAAATCCTCCCGTTTGTGTTTGCCACATGAACTAGGCATCCTGAGAAATAACTGCTGTTAAGTCCTGATTAGTACTATGTGTATTGTATTGGGAATGGGTTAAGGAATCACAAGCAGGTTGGGTCAGAGCTGTCAGCTGATGAATCAATTGTCCATTTGCATTTTATGGAGATTATCAGTGTGTGTCATTTTGTTGTATTAGTTTGAAATGGCGGATGGTGAATTAGCTTGTTTACTTTGAGGATAATGCTTAGTCTGAAGGGTTCTTGAAAAGCCAACGTGTAGAAAGAGGTTAAGAGAAGGGGAAGGTAATAAACAGTAAAACAATGGGTGTAACTTCACAACTTGACTGTTCTATGAGGAATTTAAAAGTTGTTTTTTTCCTTTTGTGGCAAATAGAAGTCAGATCTCATTCTGCAGACCTAGCAGTCAATTGCTAGAGATGGGGCGCTAGAAGTGGGATGGTGCAC
>PPHD01008928.1:9527-21223 GCA_002909625.1 Bambusicola thoracicus | reverse complement strand
TTCTGAGATACACTCAAAGGTGCAAACCTCACTTGCACTGATCTTGGACACAAACCCTTTCTGTCTTATTTGCACAAGCACAGAGAAGTGCTTATTTGAGCACTGTATATATATATATATATATATATTTGCACATAACAGCAGTTTAAGAGCATCACCACCATATTCACATAATGCTGAATACTCAGTTTGACAAAAGATGAATAAGAAAACATAGAGCCCTCGGCTTATTGGTCTGCCTTGCTTCCTCCAGTCCCTGCATCCATAACCCATAACAGGACAGTGCACCTCCCTGCATCCATCACCTGCCAGCTCTCACAGCTCCTGCCCAGCCCACCTCATGATCCTGGCACCAGCCTCCCCTTCACTACAGTGGCCTCTTTTGTCACTTGTCAACTAATTAGACCTTGCAGGCACATTACCAGAATGTACAGGCTGAAAACAATTGTAGTTTTAAAACAAAAGAGGTACCAGATGTTGACTGCATCTTATCCAAAGGAATTTTATGGCGGTTTCGGCACAATCCCAACAGAAGAGCATCTGTGAGTCTCCAAGCTGAGAGATTTCATTAACTCCTCAATAATCCTACATTTTTCTCATTTTTCCCCCAAACCGTGCATCAGATCTCAATGGAGCAGAATCACCACCCATGCCAGATAACAGCATTTCCTGGCAAACAGGACAGTATGAAAAGTGTTGGTGTGCCCACAGTTCTCAGCATCAGCACAGTTTAGGACTGGCAAAGCACCACATTTCTATGAATTGCACCTACGTACCCCAATTTCTCTTGGATCTTACCTATGCAGTTTTCAGTATTTCATAGGCCACAGGTGACCACAAATACTACTTTTTCAGTGCTCCTGTAGACACAATCTTTGCTATTAAAGGAGAGGCAAAATAGCTGCTGGGGTTTGGGATGGTACATTTGCTGCTTTGTATGCTGGGCTCTATTTCCAAAGAGGGAAAAAAAAGAGATGATCCCATGGAAATGTTTTCCTAGAATGCACTGTACTACCCATGTAAATTGGGATGTACACTGTGAGCAAGTCTGTGCCCACCCCTCGGCCAGGGCCACACCATGCATGGAGAACAATCGGCATCAAAGGTAACTTTTGTCTCAGCAAACAGGCACTGTGGAAAACTCAGGCAGCACCCAGTTGTCCCCTGCAAAAGCTTAGGTGTGGCTTGGGGGCTGGCTTTCAGCACCTCATTTCACTTAGAAGATTCTGAAATGCTGCAGGCTCACCTCCTTTCCTTCTGAAGAGGGGGACAGCAGGAGAGCATCTTTCAGCAACCAAATTGCCTAGCAGAGGAAACACAAAGCAATACTTCCTTTCTTGGTTCCTGGCTCTATACATTCCCATCTCATTTCTTTTTCCTACTGAGACCTATCCCTGGATTCATTTACAACAGCTTAAAAGACTGTCAGAACATCACAGTTCTTACAACCATCTCTCTTCAGCTCCCAGCACAATCTCTTCAGCTGATAGAGTCAGGGTGAGCAGAATTTTAGTTGCTGGTAAATGAACTCCCACTCCCTTGGGGACAACTGAGATGCATAAGGAGACCTCATGCATATCTTCTTTTACTGAAAAATAGAGAGACTCCAACTTATGGGACAGGAGAGCAATGGGCAGGGGTCCAGCAGGTTAGCTGCAGTAGCTACTGCTCATCAGGTGAGCCTCACTATGTGCAGTTAATAAACGGAAAGCAAAGAACTGAAAACAGAGAGCTAAATCCCACTCTCAGCTCAACTCTCCAGCTGCCAGTTTTCCTGCTCTTCTCTCATCACAGGTCTGCCTAGGAGGTTATCTCATGTCCTCAGATGAGCTCAGGTCCCATTGCATGGACTCCAGCACTGGTGAGAGCCACCATGCTGCAAGCCCACTCACACTGTCAGATGTATTTTTGAAATCCATAAATAGCCATTCATAGACCATCCATTCCCCTCACACCACAGCCCGAGGTGGCATGTGGGCTGATGGAGTTGAGTTGCTTAAGAGGACAGGGATGGGCAGTCAGTGCTTCAGTCAGGGGTGCTTTCAGAGGGCACTTGAAGAGTCAGGACATGAAGCTCACAGCTGTGATGTGGCTGTGGGATGCTGTAAGGTCTTACACCTCACCCACCTGCAGAAGCAGGCAAGCTGAAACTTCACTCTTCAGGGTAAAGCAAGAAAACTCACAGTAAAATTGACAGCAATAGTAATTTCAGTGGAATGGTGTATTATCAGCAGTGTTATTGCATCCATTGCCTTTATTAGGGTGTGTGCACAGTATGTAATAATGTAATTAGATTTCACAATGTGTAATAATGACTTTCATGCAACACAACAATTGCACGTTAGGGAAGGGAATTGGTTCCCATTATGGAGACAGAACAAACCTTGTGCTATCAGGTGTGTAGTATCAGCCCATCTGTCAGCCACAGGCCTAGGCTGTGATGAAGACAGCCTGAAGGAGGGATTTCACCCTCTGCAGCTCCAATGGTGCCTGACTGACTCCTGCCCTACAGCACTGCCACAGCCTTCACCAGACCCCAAGGGATGCTAGTCACAGCACCAACTGAGAGCTAACGGTGACCACAAATACATCACGATGCCAGGATGCCATTTCAGTGCCCCTCCAACAGGGCTCCTTTCAAAGGCCACTCGCCCTGCCACCACTAAGGGGCACAAGCTGGCCCATTTATTTGCTGCTGCACTTTCCACAGCAAATCACAGCTTTACTGCAAAGGTACAGAATAGGAGAGCCACAATTTCATCAGCAATATTTTTGCTTGTGAACCCATTAGTATTTTCCCTGAGCAGCTCCTCCCCACCCTCCTCCCCTCAATCTTGCTAGGCCAGAGAATTGCTCTTTCACAGGTCTGCTCTTTTTGTTATTCCCATGGCTTTGGTGAAATATATATGAGATGACTCAGAGTTTGAACTCCTGCTCCATGTTCCTAATACAAAGCTTCCATGTGTCTGGGGACCTCAGACAAGTGTTTAATTTTAGATGAGACGTACCAGTGACATCACGCTTTTGATTCCAGCACTGGGTGCGTGCACCAAGCACGTGGGGCAGTGGCTCAGCCTCACCTCGTGTAAAAAGCTGCTTGGTATTCAGCACAGGCAGAGCTACAGGCAGCACTGGTGCAGACCACCAGGAGCACAGCACAGCACTTAACCCTGTGCAGCCACAGTGACATGCACTGGAGGATAAAGGAGCTCAGAAGGAAAACGAGTTTTTCCAGGGCCATTTGGCACAGCTGCTGCCGATCCTGGACACAAAGCTCTAATCAGAACACATCAGCAGGTAGCTCATCTACCCTTACCCCACACCTCACCGTGAAGGTGAGGATTTATACCCCTCACATGCTGAGGGTGTTGCATTGAGCCTCATCATTGGTGACTGCAGCACTCCACAGCTGCAGACATCAGCAAGTGCACCCAATCTGAAGGGAGCACACCACAGCTTCAGTTTTAGCTTTTCAGCTAAAGAAAGAGACATGCCTCCTTTTGATTTTGAAACATGACTAACTAAAAGCTCAGATGCATGGAGAGAAGCTTGCAAAAATACAGGCTCCTGCAGCACCACCTTTTAGATAAGACCATTTCAGTGACATTACACTGACAAATTTGCAGCCTTTCCTACAATTATATCTCTCTCTGCACAGCAGGCATTATCCAGAAAGAACCAGGAGATACATTAGCATAGATAAACAGAGCATAAGGCAAGAAGTCTAAGCATAATGGCTCAGACATGAGGCAAACTGCAGAACTAGCACATCAGCAGAGGGGTGACTTACCGAGGGGTCCAGCAGGCTCCTCCTCCCTTAAAAGCCGCAGTCACCTGAAGCACCATCCTACAGGATAGTCTGTGGCTCAGCCAGAAGAGGCACATCTGGTGCCAGCACCATCAGCTCCATTCCTTGGGTCTGCACAGAGCATCAACGCACCCTGAGCTTGTCCCCAACCTGCTGCTACTACAGCATAAGGACAGAGCTACCACGAAGACAGAGCTGGTGAAAGCAGCTTTCAGCAAACACTTCTACCAGGTCCCAAAAGCCATCTTTATACAGAAGAATCCTAGGGTATGCTGGGATTTTTAATTTTTTTTCCCTAAGCCTCTGCCAGGTGCATCTCCTAATTGACTTCATTGATGACTAACAAACCAGCTGCAAAAGCTCCCACAGCTGCAGTGCTATTGGCACACCCCACAGCCCCAGGGACAAATCAGCCCCCGGTGCAAATGAAGATACCAGTGGGTTTTATATCCATTCTAAAGCATAAAAGTCACAAAATCAGTTAATTTCCCATTCCCAGTGCTAAAAAGCCAAGAGCTGCCTTCTGTACTAACAACTCATGAAGCAGCCCTAATGTTTCAGTTAGTACTGATGGGTTTTGATCAGCTTTGCATCACTCATGCTTACAGGTTGTCTAAGAATAGTAATTAAAAACTTAGTTTTATGCTCCCAAAAGTTGTCTTCTAGTCCTTGGTGAAATGACTTTCCTGGGGCTTAGCTGTTCCTGCTGCGTTTGCCCACTGCTGTAATTTCCAAGCACTTAGATCCCCTCTGGTTTGCAGCCTGCAGAGCGTGGGAAGGCAGAGGGGTCCCATCATTGCGGGAGCATAAGCTGTGCTGCTTATAGGCAGCATCTGCCGAGTTGAATGCTGCCAAATATAATGTATTGAAGCTTCTTGTCCATCACCTTTCTGGTATAATGGGTTAGGGAGTCCGTGGCCTAACCATGTACTGGGTAATGAAGCAGTGCCTTTAAATACACCCAAGCCTCCCCCTCTTCATTTCCCCACACATTGCCACCTGCTGCATTACCTGAGGTTAACTGGGATTCTCAGTTCTGGAATTGGGGTTTTCTTACAGGGGAAACGTGCAGCGAATGCCTCATGGCCCAAAGGCAGCCAAGCTGGCAGTGGGGCACCACAGCAATCATAGAATTATGAAGGTTGGAAAAGTCCGCTAAGACCATCCAGTCCAACCCCAGCCCATCCCCGCCATGTCCACTGACCACGTCCCTCAGTGCCACATCTCCACAGTTCCTGAACACCACCAGGGATGGTGAGTGCACCACCTCCCTGGGCAGCCTCTGCCACTGCATTGTTGCTTTGAGAGGAATTTCTTCCTAATATCCAACCTGAATCTCCTCCGGCACAACTTAAGACCATTCCCTCTTGTCCTATTAATGTCTCTAAGCTGTGGTGCATGATGGTGACTTCGGCACACTGCCACTCAGATCTCCCGTATAAGGGTCAAATGGGTTTTCTGCAACATATCGCAGTCTCTAATTGCAATTACCAGAAAGCAAATACAAGAGAGCTTCTTGATTGCCGGTAAACAAAGGCACTTTGGAAATCTTGGATTTTCACTATAGATGGAAGTCTATAAACTTAAAAATAGACACCATGTTATCGTTTACAATTTCCATTTGCTAACAAATTCTGCTAAACAAAATCAGTGGCTAAGTAAACATTTATACATAAATAAAACAGTGAAGATCTCTTCAGTTATTGAGATGCTGCCGGCTCAGTCTCTTGAAAATAGCACAGCAATGAATTCTGCTGTTGCAGTGCATGTCAAATCCTACCTTGCCTCAATGTCTTCGCCACCCATCCATTCGCATGAACCCATCAGCTCATTTTGGTCACACTGGCAATACAGAAACATCACTAAAATCAGTGACTGAAAGAGGTCCCAGGTTAACCCTTCTTGGTGCTCTCCGTCCAACAGGGATGCAGAGCTGCAGCACAAGCAGCTCGGATGAGGCATTTTAATAGTAAATGCAGGGGCAGGCCTGTAATGAGCCAGCATGGATGGTGAAACCTGGCGTATTATTCATTTTAGACGGTACCCAATTCTTTTTCATAATGTACATTTTATTAATGGTCTCCGTGATAGCTTTTCATACTGTTTCATCAACAGGAGTACAGTAATTACAATGTATTAAGATTCATTCCATGCCTGAGGAGTAAGGAAGTCCACTGAAGATACGCAAAGCGAGTGAAACGTAAATCACTGTTGACTTGGGACTGGCTTGAACCAAACCTCTGCCAGGGGAGCAGCATGACTTGGGGGTGCTAATGGGATGCACTGGCTTTGCCAATTAAATCTCGGATCCCTCCAGCTGTGGCTGGTTGCATTATCCCATGTCATGGTGGTTCATGTCTGCAGCTGCCAACCCGCGTGCCATCAGGGTGGAGGGGCTGGATGGGATTTGTCATTTTTGTTAGGACTTGGGCTGGGCTCTGAGCTGTCACCATCAGTGACAAAGTGTCAAAGTGCAGCCATTGCCACTGCTGGCTGTAAAATAGCTCCTCTAGACATCACGCCAAAAGCTTTGGGTGCAGGAGGACAGAGTTATCTGCGGAGAAAAACTCATAGGGAGGGCTTCAATGAGGAAAAAAAAGCAACCCAGCTGCTTTCCAGTGATTTACTGGAAAGAAGAAGAAGAAGAAAAAAAACAAAACCCTGAAAAAAACCCCAGGGCATTTCTGCTTTCAATCACAGCTGGCTTTCACCTGATGCAGCACCCTACATTTCCCCAGGCCAGGATTCAACACTAAACTTTTGGGCTGTAGAAAGCATAGGCTCATCTCCTTGGGCTGAAATCTTTCATAACTCTTGGGAGGTTTTTTTCTTTTCTTCTTAATTTACTGGCTAATTTCCAGAACCTTTCTGGAACAAAGCAGGGGGGTGTTCATTTTTTTTTTCCTGATCTTCATAGAATTGTAGAAACATAGAATCATTAAGGTTGGAAAAGACCTCTAAGATCACCAATTCCAACCACAAGCCCATCCCCACCATGCCCAGTGACCACATCCCTCAGTGCCACATCTCCATGTCTCCTCCAGGGACGGTGATTCCACCACCTCCCTGGCAGCCTGTGCCAACATCTCATCACTCCTTCTGAGAAGGAGTTCTCCTTCCTATTTTTATCCCTGGGAAAACAACAACAACAACAAAAAAATGGTGACAGCCTTTTATGTCTAGAGGAAGTTATTCTGGGTCATTTTTTTCAGAAATCTCCTTTTTTTTTTTTTTTCCAGTCTGGTATGTATTTTCCATCTGCTGCATGAATCCATGCAGTCGGGCTCAGAGTAAATAAGGAAGAAGAAGTCTTTGAGTTGTGTGGGGTGAAGGTGAAACCTTATGGCTCCTCCACTGTTGCCATACTCTTCAAAAACCTGTGCTGAAGCACAACCCTATTTGCTGCGTGGCATTGCAGCACTGAGCCGAGGAGTTAGCCCAGTGCCATTCAGGATCTGGTGTATTTTTTTTCTTTTTTCTGTTTTCTTAATTAATGTTAAAAGACTCAGGGGAACCACACCAACACGGTTTGTATCCCTCATGATGATGTTGCCCATCCCACCCACACCTGCACCAAGGTACCCAAACCCTCAGTGGGTATAGCTCCGTGGGGAGAACACGGGCCAGAAAGTCCTTCCTGTTGGTAGGAGTAAAGGAGAAACTCCTACAAAGTCCTCAGCCCTCCATCCTCTGGCTGTCTCCCATGCTGCTGCAGTACGGCTGGGCTGCAGGACCCTTGCCAGGCGCTGCGTCCATTTATCCCCAGCTGAGCTGAGGGATAATTGTGATCCGCAAGAAACTAAGGCTTATTTTTACAAAAAAATATCTCTATTTACACATGACAATAAAATCCAAGCGACATTTCCCAGAAGCCTTTGCTAGGTACGTGTGCTGGTCAATCCCTATTTACAAGTGATGGCAATTCACCTTCTGGCACCAGGGTTATTTCTTTGTATATTTTTTCCTTCCCTCCTTGACCCCTGTATTGACAGCAGGGACCTGGCTGCAGTAGATCAGGGTCCGGGAAGTGAGGCAAGCACGCTCATGTCTCTGTTTTCCAGTCAAGAAGCCAACATTAGGAGCAGACAGAACTACAAAAGAATTTCTTTTTGCCAGTTCTGTTCATCTTAAAAAAAGCAGCAAACCAGACAAGCAAGAAGGTGTGGTCCTCAGTGCAGCAGAAAACCTGGCCAGACTGGTTTCTCCGTGAGGGTGACAGGGTTTGCTGAGGGTTCTCTCGAGGCTGGTGGCTGGGACTCTCCTGTTGGGCCATCCCGTGGCAGGATGGGCAAACCGAGGCAGTGAGGAGCCGGGGCGGTGTGGTGCAGATGCTAGATGACGCTGTCTTCCATGGTGACCCTCCTGAAGACCGGCTCCTGTTTGGGCGTCCGGCCGCTCTCTGTGGAGAACAAGGGGAGAGAGGTAAAGCCCAGAGCAACACCTCACAGCCAGCCAGGGGGCAAAACAGGTGAAAACCTCTGTGATCACAGAATCAGAGAATAGTTTGGGTTGGAAGGGACCACAAAGATCATCTGGTTCCAGCCTCCCTGCCATGAGCTGGTTGCATCCCCACCAGATCAGGCTGCCCAGGGCCCCATCCAACCTGGCCTGGAGTGCCTCCAAGGATGGGACATTCACGGCCTCTCTGGGCAGCTGTGCCAGCACTTCACTGCCCTCTCAGTGAAAAATGCATGCTCCTTTTAGACACGTCTTAAACCAACTAAAAGGTCTGGAAGACGGACTGTGCCCAGGTGCTCACTGCTCCTGTGGTGAGCACAGCTCCAGAGCCACAGCTCTGAGCTTGTAGCAAGCTGTGGGGCTTGCTGGAGCAAATGGCAATTTCTGTTGGGTTCCCCACTTTTTAATCAGTAGGAATCACTTCAGAGTAAACAGATTTGTTTTGATATCAGACATTATCTGAAGGGTACTTCACAGGCTGTCTCTGAGAGTTCTACCGTACAGCTGTCTCTGTAATAATTGCAGCTCCAGGAGGAAAACGCCTGCTTGCAGGGGCATGGGTCAGGAGAGGCAGCCACATAATGCTTGGGGTGAAGCAGACACATGCAAGAACACTCAGGGAATGATTCAGGTAACAGGCTCCCTTAACATCCAGGGAGAGGTTAAGGTAGGCCAGACATACTCTGGAAGAGAATTACAGCCATTTTTAAGGGTAAATCACTTCACCCCATCTGCTGTCCATCCAATGGCCAGCAAATCTCTGCTGCAGCAAATCTCACACAGAAAGTGCTAGCAGGAAAGTGCTGGGGGTAGAATCAGAAACTATTCACATTTATCCCTCAGCTTGGCTATTTTTGCTGCTCTTTGAAAAGGACAAAATTTCTTCTTTTCCTCGCAGCTCATCACTTTGTTCTAGGCAGTGGGATGCACTTTCTCCTTTCATTTCTACACTGCTTTGTATCACAACAGCTAAAAATGTTTGGGTGTATACTGTACATTGGGGAAAAGAATCCAAAATCCCACTTATCGGATATGAAGCACTCTTTAAAACCACACAATCCTTTCACCTGCATGTATGAATGGCAGCAATCAGGAACCTGCTGAGATGGAGGCTGTGGGAAGGCAGAGCCCAGGTGCGTGCAGGGCTGGGAAGGCACAGCATCAATGTACTACATCATTTATCTATGGGAGAGAGCCTTGTTAACAGGGCTGCCCAGCTTGGAAAACGTACAGCCCTTCCTCTCCAGAGAGAAAACAAGGGGGAAAGCTCCTTTTATCCTCCATAAACTTGGCCCAGCTAATGAAGTTGTTGACCCCTCATCCCCCAAAACCCATTTATCAGTGGACATTAACAGAGACTCGTGCCTGCTGAAAGGCAAAGCCTTTGCTGCAACTAGGACACAAAGCCTCCAAAGCACAGGCATTTGCTCTTGCATTGAGCTTTCCTGCCACAGGGACCTGAACTAAATTCTGCACGAGATGCCTTGGGGGGAGGTGGGAGAAGACAGTATGAAAACAGCTTCATTATAACCATAATTTACCCATGGAGCATCATGCTGCTGGAAATAACCTTTCTGAAGTTGTAACGGTACATACATTTGACTGTAAGCGGCAATGGAAGACGCTGGGTCATCTATAGGTGTTCAGAGCAATGCAGCATTGCTTTTCTGCACCAGAACTCTATGTTTAACGTGCTGTCCTGCCAGTGTGAGTGAGGCACGTACGGCACCGAGGGAAGCCATAAATATTCAATGCTTTAAGACCAAAAAGAAAGAAAAAAGGGAAAGGCAGCTGTAGGCTCTCACTATATTCATTCTTGTCACCAGGATGCAACAATTTGCCCATTAAACAAAAGTGGATGCTTCTTCTCTTTGGGCGTAAGATTGCTTTTATGGGGTGCGGGATTCAGGCCTCATCCATAACGTGGCCATGCATACCAGCTGGGAGGCTGTGCAGCTCTGCTCCTGCATTTCAGTTGTTGCTTTGGGTTTAAGCAGCACTGTCAAAAAGCAAGCATTTGCTTTCAGCACATAATAACTGCTCTGGGTTTACCAATATATATATATTTTATTGTCGAGGTTTTAGTTTGGGTTTTTACATGTGTACAGAGTATTTAAGGAGTAGAAACATAAGAAAAGAAGTGAGGGAGGGGGGAAATCAAAAAGACAGCAAATAGTTAGGAAGCTGAGTTGTTTTGTTGGCATTGTGCTGGAGGAGACTATCACCGTCTGGAGTACCAAATACAACAAACCGTAACCACCTGTTAAGAGCTATTCTGGTGTGGAAGGGGAAGATTTCCAAGTTCTGGCTATACTGAATAGCCTCCATATTTCAGCGTTAATCAAACCGCATCCCCTGAGCTGGGAAAACATGTCATCAGCTATATGACCCCGCACATCCCCAGGACATGCTGCCCACTGAGTGCTCATCCAGCCCCGCTCAATGCCCAGCAGCAAAAACTAGCTGTGGAGTGAGTGCTTCCCCGTCCTGGGCCCGCAGCCCCACTTGCTTTTGCTGCAAGTATCCCTGCCCAGGATGCCCACTGACAATGTGACTGCTGCCTTCTCTGGCAGCATTAATCACTGATTTTACCTGCTTTCAGCTTTGTGCTGCACGATGTTCTCAGCTCCGCTACCAGAGAACCAGTGCCAACATGACGCTTAGAGAATGTTCATGAGCACAGGCTATTTAAACCCTAAAATATTCATTGACTAAAATTTGCATAGAGTCTAGCTGAATGCAGCAGGTAGCTAAAAATAAAGAACTTTTCAAATGGAAGGAAGAGATCAGAGTGAGACAGATGACCAAGCCACTGCTCTTAGGCTCTCCTGAGACAGCTTTTAATAAGACGAGCTATCCTTTCATTCCTGTTGTGCAGGCAAGTCTGCAGGGCATTATATTCTTTATGAACTGTCAAGATCAAGAGTGTGTGAGGGCAACAGGGACACAGGCAGGGACATAAGGACCCGTATCACTCAGATTTCAGGGAATTAAATGCATTCACTAGGAGGAAAAGAGCAGCACCGTAGTAAGCAATATTGCCTATGTGCTGTGATGAACACCCTAAACTTCTAGCCTACATAGTCTTGTAGTCTTTCTTGTCATGTCTTGTCTCTCCTTCACAAGTCTTGGGGAGATCTTTACAGTCTCATGCAGCTTGTCCCTTATGGCTTTTGCAGAAAATGAGCAGCACTGCCCTTTGGAGCCTAAGTGTCCTTAAGCAGTAGGAAACTTAGTGTTAGCCTAGTGTACTGGTGCATCCAGTAGCTATGGCGCAATCTGACATCTGATATGAGATTACACAAAGAAAGTAACCTTGCTCATGTGCAGGTTAGAGGGAGAATGGGGAAAAGAAATTTGCTACTTGCAAAATGTCCCAGGATGATGGGACATTGCATGCAATGCTCAGTGCTCACCTCGCAGCCTTGCA
>PPHD01008927.1:0-21226 GCA_002909625.1 Bambusicola thoracicus | reverse complement strand
AAGTTTTGTTTGATTTTGAAGTACAATGTGGTTTTCAGATATGTTGATCTACACTTCCTTGACTTCCATTTCATAAATGCAGGATTAGAATCATATTTTGAAAAATGAAATATTTTATCTCCTGCACAGAAAATGTAATATTACTAAATTTGAAATTGATTTTTACAATATTCTTTTTTTGTGTTTGCTTGTTTACAATTAAAATGTATCTTTATCTTTAATTACTTTACCTGATTTTTACCAAGCACTGTACACTGCAAGAGGTAAAAGGCTTGTGAAATTTAAAATGAGTTCATGTAATGACGGTGTAAATCCATGATGAAGAGTAAGTGCTCTGTGCAAACTTCCTATGTCTACCTGGCAGCCATAAACCCAGTTAAAATCTCCTGTCTGTGTAGTATGGAAATTATATATACTCAGAGCTTCTCCAATTCTGCTTTTTCATGCTGTTGTGGGTTTTTTTAGCTACTAAACCAAACTGAGAAATCCTGGAAAAATATGTTATTGGAATTTGTTAGATTTAATTTTAAATACTAATGTGGGCCCACATGTATACCAGTTAAATGAGACAAAGAGAATAGGAAAGGTTAGGTGTTACATATTTCCAGTAGTCATTAAATAATAATAGTAAAAAGGCATGTTTTATATGCTTTAAATATTTTTTAGTGTGAAAAAGAGTGATTTAGTTTCCTCATGGTGGGGTTAGATACTTTTCTTGACGTTCATCACTGATGTCTCAAATTAAGCCAAAGGCAAAAGGGTTACGTAGGTGGCTCTGGTTGTTTACAAACCCTGATATTTTTTGTTTAAATGTTGCTTGCTTTCTGGGATTACATTCAGTAGTAGTGTTCTGCTGTCCTAGCTGAGCAAGGGCTATAAGTTTCTTCTACTACTGCTGTGCAGCAGTGGGAAAAGTTTTGAGCTACCCATATGTCAAACAGTGATTTGATATTGGTTATTGGTGGGTCATTTCTGTATGAATATATGTAGCAAATTTCAGGGTGTATCCCATCACTTTGTAAAAAAGAAATGACAGCTCAGTAGAGGAAGGACTGCAGGAACTGTAAGGAAAGGATCAGGTGCTCCTTTCTTCCTCTGTTTTTGTTCTTGAGAGTGAACACGTTGTCTGATTGAGAGGTATGTGCTGCGGGGGAACTGTCAAATTCAAAATCACACTTTTTGCTGAAAAGCTTTTGCCCACACCTAAGATTAAGTGAATTGAGAGAGATTAGAAGGAAAATGTTCCCCTGTTGTATTTGTTTGTTTATTCTGGTGCATTTGACAGCACTTTAGACACCACCCAACAGTGATGTCTTCAGTTTTCCCAACAGGGTCAGGTTTCTCTGGCTGATGGTGCAAGTCCTTTCACACAGCAGTGCAAAGAGAAAACTATTCTCAAACACAATAAATGTGGTTGTAAAAACATGGCCACTGAAAGAGTCAATGAATATTTTGCATTGTTTATAAACTGCAAGATTACAGAGGGATGATTGCTCTGTCATATTCCCAAGACTTTGGGCACACACAAGCAATTACTTTCATATCTGCTAGTTCTTCTCATGCGTATTTTGTTGCTCTTGAAAAAATAAAAACAGTTGAAAAAAAAACGATTCTCTAGATTGTAAGATGAAGATATTGTACCTTATGCTTCTATTTCTCTCTGTGCGTTTCTCCAAATCAATAGTTCTACTGTGACTACTGTAGTAGGAATACTCTATTAAAATAATAGATACTTCCAGGTACAGGTGTACAGGTGGCAATTGATATTATTCCAAGATGAGATTACCTTTGGGTATCTTGTCATGTAAACATGACGAAGTGTGCCTTTAACATGCATGTATTCTTTAGAATGCCTGTCAAAGCACAGTGTAAACTTATGCTTTGAAAGGATATCACAGAATTGCCCCGTGACTGAGCAAGTCAAGGCAATTTAAGTTACTAAATCATGATGCTGGTGGAGGTGGAACTATAAAGGATAAATCTATTCATTACTTGTAGCTATATGCAAATTATTGTTGACCAATTGAATTTTTTCATATATAATCTTACAGTCATTTATTTCTCTTTAGTAAATTTGATCATCCCCACATTCTGAAGCTACTCGGAGTGTGCCTGTTAAATGAACCTCAGTACCTTATTCTGGAACTGATGGAAGGAGGAGATCTGCTTAGCTATTTACGAGGAGCCAGAAAGCAAAAGGTAGGATGACCAGAAGGGATCTATTTTCAACATGTGTCTGCCCACAGTTTCTCAGTTTTAATCTTACTTAAAGGCCATGCTGATGTCCAGTTCCTTCTGCACCTGCAGGCTCTGACCTGGCTAATGCCCTGGGATCTCAGTATTGAGTGCTGACCAGACATTCAGAGTTGCTGTGAAGAAGATTGAATGTTATGCTGAATACCATTAAATCACTGACTAAAAGTGGGATTTTTTTCAGTCATGATATGTCTGTTGAGTCCTTCTCTATGAACACTGTGAACAGCCCTCTGAAAAGTTATCACACATGATAGTGGTCATGTGTCTGGTCCACTAGGCCTCACAGTTGTTGTTGTTGTCTTTGTGGCTATATCGCAGAAGTCTTCAGAGGAAAGCAGAGAAAAGAATAAAGAATAAACCTGTTTAATTAAGAAGTTAATTAATTTTCATAGTTAGCATGAAGATGAAGAATATTAATGGTACAAGTTTACGTCAAAGGTATTTGACACTGGAATTTTAGAGCACTGTAGCAGTTGTCTATTTCATTTATATGATCACATCAAATCCATAGTTAGTGTTGAAGCCTACTGAAAAGTATGTACACGTATTCTACAGAAATAATATATTTTACTGACTAATACAGCAGCAAGCTAACCTGATAAAATAGCAGGAGGAAGTATTCGGTGTCCCATTTCTTCCACTACAGCAAAGAAGTAATTCTGAAGGTCCCAGGATATTCTTAGTTCCAAATCAAAGAACAGGATGCGTTACCCTGCCTTGCAGCGTAGTGATTTAGCAGTTTACCCTGCGACTAATTAGCATGTGCTCGATTGGCAGACAGATACTTTGCACCTGTTTTGCAAAAATCCTGTAAATTTCAGATGAGAAAACAATACCATTTTTGCACGGGGAGGCTGTCATTCTGAGTTTGTAAAGCCAGGAGATGTGGCTAACATTGTCTTTATTTCTTGTAGTTCCAGAGTCCCTTACTGACATTGACTGATCTCTTGGATATATGCTTGGATATTTGCAAAGGTTGTGTCTATTTAGAGAAAATGCGTTTCATACACAGGTACAGAATTTATTTCCTTCACCTTTCAAGCTTTACCCACAGTACCAAGACTAATTATCTTACCTGGGACAAAATGCCTGGGAAAGATGTCACAGTATAATAGGAAGGGTAAGAGAACTGGATTAAAACATGAAGTTAAGCTTTTCTGTAAAAATTACTTACAATTGTCTCAAAAAATGATGGGCTACTCTAAGATTTTATTCCAGGGAAGCAAGGGAAACTAGAATATATTGTTCGCCGTGAGTAGGATCAATCACTGGAACAGGTTGCCCAAAGAAGCTGTGGCATCACCAGCCTTGGAGATATGCAAAATTTAACTAGATGAGACCGCTAGCCAACTGATCTAACCTGATGACTGGCACTGTTCTGTATAGAGGGTTGAACCATATGACCTCTGGAGACCTCTTCTGACCTGAGTTGCTCTGCAAAGCTGACTCCGTCCTCTTGTTTCTACCATAAAACTCAGGGACCTGGCTGCTCGCAACTGCCTTGTGTCTGAGAAGCAATATGGGAGCTGCTCCCGAGTGGTAAAGATTGGTGATTTTGGACTTGCCAGAGATATCTATAAAAATGATTACTACAGGAAAAGAGGAGAAGGCCTACTCCCTGTCAGATGGATGGCTCCTGAAAGCCTCATTGATGGCGTCTTTACAAATCACTCTGATGTTTGGTGAGCTATAGCAGGCACACAGCAGTGTGAAAAGAACAGTAAATCCCACAGCAAGAAAATACTGATTTACAGCAGCAATGATAAGCTTGAATATTTCCATCTCTAATAATTTACAAGCTAAGGTAGATTCCTTCCTATGTGGTATTTTCATGAACCAGTAAAAAACTTGGCACAACAACTGTATCTGGTTGCAAGTATTTCTTTACTTAATGTTTTGGGCTCTAGCCCTGGGATCCTGGATGGGAAAAACTAGTGTTGCTCAATGAAACAGTTTTGTAGTAGGTCCACTTCTTTTTTTTTTTTTTTTTTTTTTTTTTTTCCCTTTCCTTTTTGAGCAGTGAATTGACTGCCTACATTCTGTTCTTTCCATTTTGTTTTCCATTAGGTTAAAAAACATCTCCTTCCTACAAGCAAATACTTTCCCCTTTCCATCTCACCCTATTGTGGTGACTTCATAATTTTGAAGCCCAAATTTCTCAGCATCACTATGGGAAAGTCATAGTACTTTGCTGCAGTGGTTTACTTGCAAAGTATTTTTGGGCAGACTTGAATTTATGGTGAAGAAGCACAGACCCTGTCAGGAGTCCTGGAAAAAATCAAACCAATACAGCTCCACTAAACCTGAGATTCACAGAGTTTTAGATTGGATAGCTATGGGTGATAATGGGCGGTCTATAGCCCATAGATCTTGTTCAAGTCTTCAGGCCCTACAACCTATCCATTTAACTGCCGCTCTTGCCATTATCTAAAAAGCCCGCTTAGTTCTCTGTGCCAAATCCAATGAGGTGCTGATTGCTTTATGAGTGGTACTTAGGAGAACTTGTAACTCTCTCCATTTCCAGTGACACCTCCAGCTATTTCTAAATGCTTGTTTAAGTGAAGACATACTAAATGGAGAGTGGTGCCTAGGGACGCTGTGCTACATCTCACCATGTCTAGGAAAGTGTGTCAGTCCTACATATTTATTTTAGCAATTCTAGAGCCAGGATTAAGGATGTGCCCAGTGTTTTACATAAAGTTAAAAACAACTTACTCCTAATTTTTCCGAGTCTCATTCTTAGACTGGAGCCATTTTAATTAACTGACGGCAGGGAGATTGCTTATCATCACCATGGTAATTAGAACTTATTGTTGGTGTTTCTTAGGGCTTTTGGAGTCTTAGTGTGGGAAACCTTAACTCTGGGTCAGCAGCCATATCCGGGTCTCTCCAATATAGAAGTTTTACACTATGTACGATCAGGAGGAAGGCTGGAATCTCCGAACAACTGTCCTGATGACATGTAAGTTAATTTTGTTTATATACTGTTGATAATACCTATAAGACAGCAATAGCTTTATTGTCAGGTGCCTATCATTTTGAATGGCTACTTAAATCCCTGCAAAATCTAACATCCTCTCGTTTTTTTGTTGTTTAGATAAAGAAGTTTGCCCTTGTAGCTGCCCACTTGCTCCTAACTCATCCAGTAGTGCAGCCTGTGAGCATGAACTTCAGTGAGAACTGAAAATTAAGTATTAAGTTTAATGGCTGATACATAGCTGTCTTTTAAACAGGGCTTTAGAGATAATATAAATTAAGCCTTAGGCATGAATCCAGTAGTAATGTTATAACAGGCCGGGAATGCCTGATCCACCAGTTCAGAATTGGTTCTAAGTTATTATGACTGTAACGAAGAATTAACCTGGTTCTATATACATGTGCCATTGATGGCAGACATAACAGGCATTCTCACTGATAGCATACTGACTTAGCAGACCTCTCTGTTAAAAAGCCAACAAGAGAAGCTGAAGCAGAGCAAAAAAGAGAAGTCTGCACTTCTGGTTAGACTTTAACTGAGCTGGACTTTAACAAAACTTTCAATTCCAAACCGTATCTTGAGTACAAAATTCAGCTGTAATTAAAAGAAAAAAAAGTGAATACATATAATAGGTCCAACCCATACCAGACAGAGGTGTATGAATGAGGAAATTGAATCTGAGCCCAATGATCACTCAGTATGGCCTAATTTCATGTCTCAATTCCTGTACAACCATTCTGCTTAAGCAGTTGCAGAAATGTGTTTGACAGCTGGTCCTACAAATGGAAGAAGAGGGTACTAAAGGTACACAATTCTTACTCCTGAGGTTGAGGAAATGGTTTGAAGATGATTCTATGTTTGGCAGGTCTGGATCTCCATGATAGGCCACATCAATTACAATGATCTCAGTTCCATTTGGTGATTACTTATCGTTATCTGGATGTAGCTGAAATACTGTGTTAACAATTAAAAAAAGAGAGAGAAAAAACTATCATTTGGAGGAACTGAAGACATAAGAATTTTACTTTAAAAACAAGGTGCAAACTGGAAGTGAAATGATAGCACTAATGGGAGCCCAACAGCAACTTCAGTTTCAAATGTTTTCTGCTGAAAAATGTTTCCTTAAAAAATTGCTGGCAGCTGACCCACAAATAAAAAAGCACAGGAGATGAAGTATACCTGTATAATAGTTTGATGTTCAAGCTCACATGAAGGTTTATAAGCTGCCTTTGTAATGAACGACACGATCTTCAGAAGAAACAAGAAAAAGTTGACGGAAGCATTTTTTTTTTAAGGTCCTAGGTCTCACAGATTAGCACATCAGGTAGAGTTTAAACTCTCATCCACAGGCTGTGACTTGTAGGATCAGGACCTAATAGCAGCAGCCTGTTTTTTGAAAGCCAAGGGGCTCAATGAGCTCTTAGATTCTTGTGTTGTCTTTTTATCTCATTTGGTGAACACTCAGCACCTGCGTGCAGCTTCTGTCAGTAGCCTAAATAGCTTTTTTTTTTTTTTTTTTTTTTTGCTACTTTGTTCGGTCATTAATGGTATGTTGAGATTCTTGACATTCCTGCTGCTCTCCGTGTGGTTTTGAACCTGCACTGGGACATCAGCAGCCGGTGATCATCTTCCCGATGCTTTGGCTTGCTCATTGTCATTTGACAAAACAAACCATCATTGATAGGAAGAGAGTTCAAAGGCCAAACTACTTCAGCTGAGAAGTGTTTAGGAATCTGTGGTAGGCTTGCACTGCAAGTGCAAGGAGAGCTGACAGAGAAACCTTGGGTGTGAAAGCATTAGGAAGTGAGATTGTTATTATTTTTTTAGGGGCAGGGGAAGAGAAGTTCTGCCCCTGGCCTCCTTAAGATGTTGTTCCAGAGGGTAATTGTCTGCTTTCCTCAAGAGACGTGCAGATACATAAAGCTTGGTGATGAACTGAAAAAGTGACTTGGGGATCTGTAGATGAGCTGTGTTTATTGAAATATGAATCAGATGTATGAATGACACTAGTTGTGCAGTCAGAGACCCACATGTGGTACAGCCACCAGGGTGTTAGTTTTGCATGCAAGAGCATGCCAAGGTTCAGGCAGAACATCTTTTAATGTCCATCCTGAAAGGCTGTGGGTTGCAAACAGGGGAACTTGTACGAGGGCAATGCCACTTGCTGACCTGAAGCTGTTGTTTCACCAAATGTTCATGCCCATACAAACTTATACAACTGAGTTTGCTGAAGGAACTTTGGTAACTAAAAGCTTTTGCAGTTTGATTCTAGGAAAATCCCCCTGAGGGATTTGAGGTTGGGTGGTAAAAAAAGGCTTGCTCAAAATGAGGGCAAGGACTCTATTCCAACAAATTTTCTCCTTTTCTAAGAAAATCCCCACACCAATGATTCTTTTCATTTTGTGCGTGAGAATTACTTCACATACCAATGAAATAGTCGGGAGCAGTTCACTTTCAACCTCCAAAATTAGCTACTCACTAGTAGTTCTTTGTTACTTTAGACTCTCAGGTTCTATACATCTGCAGTTCTGTTGGACGTTTGGTTACATGCTTTTCAGCCCACATAAGATACTGTGGTGAAATGTAGGTGTGTAGGTGTACATCTAGGCGTCAATTCTTAACTCTAATGTTAAAGTTTATCTAATGATGTGTTTAGGTTGGTTACTGTTTATTTCCTCTTGGAAGGCTTTCCCCATGAAGTACATTATGTCACCATGTTTGTCACCCAAGAAAATGTAGGCATGTGTTCAAGCTCATGAATGATAATTCATGTATGACTTAGTATATTAGACCATTTTCACCCTCTTGATTGATGTCATGCTGGTGCATTTCTGGGTCTGTGAAAATTTATGCCATGTGACTCAAAATTTTGGATGCCACAACATTCTTTGAAAGTTAGATATCTATAATATATACACCCATTAAAAAAAAAAAAAGTACTGATATTCTTCACCCAAACACACAATATTTTAATGGGAAATATCATGGAAAAATCAGAAGTAGAGAAATGTCCCTCAGTTGTCATCAGGAGCTCTGTAAAATACTGAGTTGAGGTGAAGGACAGCAGCCTCCTTTTTAACATGGACCCTCTGCGCAAGCCAATTCATTTCACATAACTCAGATCTCACAGCAAGGCTGTTTGTCAGGGGAGGATTTGGACTTATGGCTTAGAAGTGAATACTCTGCATTCTTGTAAGAGCTTCCTGAATCGCCCTTTCACTGACTGCTCAAATGCTGTGCTCCGATTTTGAGGCCCTAAGACCCCTCTCCCAACACTTAACATATCCAGGTGTTGGCTGCAGTTTGGTTTTCAGCCCGGCTCCTTCTGGCTTTGTAGGATTTGTTTTTGTGTGTCTCGGGCTTGCCACAATTCATGCCCTCGAGTAGGCAGTGTAGATCAGTCCTATCCTTTAGACAAACAGGAAAGGCAGTTTTTCCACTGAATCACACCAATAGGTTTGTGCAGGGCTGGCTAGAATCGCTGCACCCTGGGGAAACTGATACCATTTTTGCCTTTGATGGGAAAATGTACTCCTATTTGTTTTGGTCTGGGAGCAGAAGTCTAAATTAACCTTCCCTGTCCTGGAGGGTTTGCTTTGAACATCTCTGAAGTTGAAGTGGCATGAGTTGAAGGAGAATAAAATAAGCTGATAGCTTCAAGTTCATTTTTTGTTTGTTTGTTTTAGTTAAATTTTTACTGTCAGAGAATTATTTTCTTGTCTGCTTCCTCAGAAAATATTGGCCACTTTTAAGGAGAGAGTGTTGAGAGTTGTGAGCAGATATTGGTGGGATTTTGGAGGGGCTTTTTAAATTTTCATTTTTATTTTTTTATTTTTTTGGCCCTACAATGTTATAGTTGCTCCCAATCTCAAAAAATATCCATCTTTAGCAAAACTGAAAGCATTCATGGTAAGAATTCCTGACAAAAACCCATAATCTGCTTTTCTTCCCTCAGAAACTGGTGGTAATCTTTGCACCACGTATGAAGGCTTCAGAAGTTGAAAATCTATGCTGAACTTGCTTGTCAGAGGATTAAATGATGAGATGGATGATTCTATCATCTTTAATACTTTTAATAATTCTTTTTTTCCAGACGTGATTTAATGACACGATGCTGGGCCCAAGATCCTCACAACAGACCTACTTTCTTTTACATCCAGCACAAACTGCAAGAGATAAGGCACTCTCCACTGTGCTTCAGCTACTTCCTTGAAGACAAAGAGTCAGTGGCTGGGTTCATCAACCAAGCTTTTGAGGGTAAGCCTGGGCAGCGCTGTCACCACAGCTTCTGCCCAAAGCTACAACAGTGTAAACGTACAATCACAGAATAGCTTAGGTTGGAAGGGATCTTAAAGCCCACTCAGTTCCAGCTCCTGCCATGGGCAGGGCTGCCACCCACCACATCAGACTGCCCAGGGCCCAATCCAACCTGGTCTTGAACACTTCCAGGGATGGATGGGGTATCCACAGCTTTTCTGGGCAGCATGTGCCAGTGCCTCACACCCTCTAAGCAAATAATTTTTCCTCTAACATCTAACCTAAATTTATCCTTTTTAAGTTTAAAGCCATTCCCCCTTTGTTCTATCACTATCTGCCCATGTAAAAAGTTGATCTCTCATATGCTTATAAGCTCCCCTCAAGTTCTGGAAAGTCGCAACTTTTATCTCACTTTGGGAACTTGTGAGGATGTATTAAGTGTCGTTAGGTATGATACATTAGGTAAAGCACACATAAGTACCAAGCAAAAAACCTATGAGGTTGAGACTGAGCAAGCATCACAAAACACATCCAATTCAGATCTAACTTCTATTTCCCCATTAGCTAAGGGTATTAGCACTTCTTTGGTGCTTACTTTAGGAGTACTGGTTCAGTGGTTGCCTGAAATGGAGCATAAATTAGGTACCTAAGGAAGGCAGACTTTATCTTCTCCTGAACTGTGATAGATCCACCCAGGAATCACAGCATACCTGCATTTTGCACACCGTGCATGAGTAAAATGAAGTGATGTTAGGGAAGATATACTCAAGACAATGAACACAGCAAAGCCCAGTTACAAAAGAATACTTTTATGTACTTTTAATATGTTAAAACTGAGTAGACAGAAATCAGAAAAGTCAAATCTGATGTCAAATCTGAGCAAGTGTGACTTAGAGTACCTAAACATGGAAATGAACATCCCGACTGAGCCAGAACAAGATTTTCCAATCCTGCAGTAATTCCCAAGTGGCAAAATCTAGGAAAAAAGTGGAGTCTTAGTAAATGGAGTGATTTGAAAGTCTTCAAAAAGAATGTTTTTATCTCTTGAAATATCTCACTTTTATGTCACTGTTACTTTTAATTTAACCTGTTTCCTTATTTTGCTTTTCTGGTGGGGAAAAAAAAACTGTCTCATAAGCAGTTTTAATACGTCAGTATTTTGTGATTTTTTTTTTTCCCCACCCTTGAACAAACTGTAATCAATTTCAGGAATGATGCAGCATTCACTTATGCCACTACATAGTCATTTTTCAACATATTCTACCTACATTCAATTGGTTGACATTGTTGAATTCTCAGTTAATGATAGTCTGTTCAATATTTTGCTACTCTTTGTCATTCAGTGATGTTTTACAAATGTCAGCCTCCCCTTCCCCATTGTAATTTCTCTCTGTATCAATTCACTCAGTATGACATACTCACATGTCTTTACAAGGCCAAATATTATATCACAGATGCACTGGGACCAAAGTAAGCTAGCACTGATAATCTATAATTTCCTGCTTTTCTAAACAGCTGATTTTGCACCCTTACCCAATAATGAAATGCTTAGTACATATGCATGTAATATAATTTGTTAGTTTATTTAAGGGCATCTTTACTTTGAATAGTGGTGTTCAGGAAAAAAGATATTTAATCTGGCACAAATCTAAGCCTGGAATTAGCTCAGGAAATGAGTACAGCCAATTAATTAGGCACCTTGCCCAAGCTAATAGGCTTTATATTTTGTATGGACTTTATCTCACCTAAATGCAGCTGTCTAGAAGCTAGCAATCTCATCTCAGATACTCTGCTAAGTATCTCTGTGGCCAGGATTTTAGACATGCTTCAGTTCTCAGAATTCCTCCTTGGCTTCTCCTCAGGCCTTTTTAATGATTTTCACGCAGAGGTTCCCATCAGAAAACAGTATAACTTGAAATTAATTCATCTACCTATCATTCTTTCATGTAAGCATCTTTTAAATTACTAAACACTTGATAAAATCTTTGCATGTATCTATAACACGCATACTTTCTCCCCCATATATTCATAGTTTATCTGTTGGTTATCTTCTTCTCTCCCCAAGAGAGTCTGTACAAGTCCACTCAAACTGTACACTGCATGCGTGACTGAGGGCCTAGAGTCCTGGTGATGTTTTAGTGTTGCTATATTATCTGATCAGGGAACCATGCCTGTAGGTTTTCTGCAGATGTCCAGCTTAAACTCATTCAATTATTGTTTTGCCTGAAATATAAACATTTTGTAATGGAGTTCAGAGTAATGCTGGCTCTAGAAGTGTGTTGCAAGAACTGG
The DNA here is from genome assembly GCA_002909625.1 of Bambusicola thoracicus. NCBI lineage: Eukaryota > Metazoa > Chordata > Aves > Galliformes > Phasianidae > Bambusicola > Bambusicola thoracicus. The sequence continues at coordinate 9,444 of PPHD01008927.1, read as the reverse complement.
CAGTTCACGTGCTAGTCAAACTTCAAGAATAAAATGCATACTCCTTCATGATCCTGCCATACACAGTTTGGGGCATGGAGTCTCAGTCTGTGATTTATAAAATGCTGTATAAGTAAGTGATTTTTAAAGTAGCTCTAAGTTTGCGTTCATTTTTAGCTACAACTAAATGGAGCACGTCTTGTGTTTGCAGTAGTAGTAGGAAGATGACAGCCAGAACAAATAATCCAAAATAGCATTCCATGATGGATTGTCCTGGGTAAGGTTTTCCAAAAATGTTACGTGGTCATTGGCCTTTGTGTGTAATGAAACTCCTGTCACTACCCTGGTGCCAAGAAATGCTTGCTCTCACCAGGAGATGTGACTTCAAAAGAAAGAGCCAAATGTCAAGCAAAGTGTAATAACAGAACTCAAAATAGCTATAATATTTAGCTTTACATGGGAAAATACATATTCCAAATTCTGTTAAACCTTACCTGCTTGTAGTTAGCTACGCCATTAGCAGGTCTGTACGTGCTGTTAGCATTGCTTAATAGGTAGAAGTGCTGAAAAAATGTTATTACTGCTGCAGTATGTCAGGCAGATTGCAATTATGGGTGAACTAATATAAAAAGTATGCCAGTGGTCTGAAGAACACACTAACAGGACAGTGAGTGGAAGATAGAAGAGACACTGGTTTTGCTGCTCCAAGAGTTACCCATGTAAAGGAGGCAGCAAATAGCAATAAATATGTCCAAACAACACCAGCAGCTGCTGGCATTGCTGTTTAGAAAGGGAGTAAAGGAATCTCGGCAGAGTTTAACTTTGCTTCCTTGACCAAAGGATGGCGCGTATGGTCAGCTATAAGCAACCGTACTTCTTCCAGCACCAAATGTCTAGGCAACAGCCCACTGGGATGTACAGAGTAGTTCTCAGGCTATGGCAGAGTGGCCCAAAGCCAATAACCTTTCTGCAGAAAAAAATGTCACAGGCAGGAGAACGTTAGTTTGTTCCTTTGGGATAGCAGTCTACAGAATAAGTACTGCAGTCAATACATATAAAGTATCAGTTTCACTAAATATTTTCTGTATATTTGTGGATCTCTATGGGTATTTCCTTACCTACCTCTCCCTCATTTCAACTGGAAGTAGCATTACTGAGGGTTATGTACCTAGATCTGCTTTTACCTCATTCCTGCTGTATGTCCGCAGATGAGCACAATACCAGCCCCAGCACTCACTAGAAGTGCCTCTGTATCAAGAGAGTTTAAAGGCTTCTGATATCTACCAGTTGAGCGTTTACTCTTCTTGCTCTTACAGGCCTTCCCAGGACATTGATTGTGGACAGGCAAGAAATGTTAACATTTTGAGTGAGGGAAGTGCTTTCCATTTGTAGCACTGAGATATTTGTGGGCTACCTTACTGGCTTTGAATCAAATTGGAATTGAGCCTCACTCATGGCTGAAATATAGGTTGTTCTTCCCTCCTTTTCAAAAAGCGCAGAAGAAATATCATGAATCAGCATGTTAAAAGGATGGTCCTGCGCATTGCTGTGAAAATAACCAGTCTGTCTATTCTCAGAAACAACTTTTTACATTTGTGCATTCAAGACAGCGCTATATTTTTTCAAGTCCCAAGCATTCCCCTTTATGGGTATGGAAACACCTGTCTGTTTTGGCAAACATCTTTGTTGACATCAGACAACTGGGCATTAAGCAGCTGGAGCAGCTCCTTGCCTTTTTGACACAGGAGGACTATTCTTATCGGTGCTGCTCCCAGTAATGCATTCTGGACCTATAAGGAAGAAATGTAGAACTGCTCAAAAACTTTGTCAGAGCATGACACTGTTACTGCTGGAAGTAGTATTAGATGAGAGCAGATAGCAGGCTGTTTGAGGGAGCCTGAGGAAATCCATAGTTCTGACAATTGCCACAGTTACCTTGCAGTTATTTTGTAGACAGGAGGCAAATTTTTCCATCAAAGCTATCAGCTGACAACATTTATTTTGAGATGATTAAAAAAAAAATCACATTTAAAAAGGCTGATGATGTGATTTGAGTTTGGTGAAACTAGGCGGATCATAGTTGATATATCTCTTTGAGTATGATAATGCAGGGAGAGGAATTCTGGCATGACTAGACAAAAACAGCAACTACAGCAAAAACTCCTCAAAAGTTGGCTGCATCTGCCCTCAGTATTTTGTTTTGTTCAAGAGTTGTGAGTGTTTTTGTTTAAAAAAAAAGAATGAATGGAAACACATTCAGCCTTAAAAGATCATGTTTTAATCCCTAAAGTGGAGATGCCTCTTGGAAAATGTGGGAAGCTAGAACACTCAGTGTAGTTAGGATTTTTTCAGCAATTATGGCACGTCCTAAAAATGTCACTTTTTTTTTTTTTTTTTTAACTAAGTGCAAAACTTTTCATTGAGGGGATTTGGTATTAAAATCTGGGATCGGTGCTCTCATTGTTAATTATATGTCTGCTGACTGAATAATACTGGGTTGCTATGTAAGTCACTAGCTTATTTTCCTAAAACTAGCTGCCTTTTAGAAACTATTCTGCACACCTCTCCAGTCTTAAAGTAATCACTTGGACAAACGGAAGCTTCTCTGAAGCAGATGTGTTGATAAGAGACATTTTTTAAACCTTGTATCTAGCCTCCTTTGTATTTTTCTGAAATTCAGTAATCCTCTTCCCCACTTAGTTTAGTGAGTGCCTGACCCAAAGCCAGGAGGGGTCAACAAAAAGGCTTCTTCCAAAACAGTGAGTGCTTACAACACTACAGGAAAAGGCAAACTTGATGGGGTGATCATTTTGTTTGTGTTCCCAAGATAAATGCTTTTTGATTCCAGAGAGTGCACACGAGTTGTACGACATTTCATGGAAAGTAATGCTGAAACTTAGCCTTGTAATGAGTGGAAAAAAAGATGTATTATAACATCAGATTATCTGATTTTATAAATGACATTTGTGTTGCATGAGTGTGCTCATATCACCAACTAAAATTTTGGTGCTGTGCTTATGCTGTCTGTCTAGACCATTTGATAGTTACCAGAGAGCTGTACACATGTTCAGGGGATGTTGCTGTGTAAAGGTCAGTGTGAGAAATGAGTATCTCTGCAAAAACACATCCCTCTCTTCTCTCCTAGTTGTCTGTAAAGGGAGCCTGGGCAAAAAGCCTTAACTAGATATGTAACATCTGAGTAATTAAAACTTGGTAAAAGTAATCCTACTTTGTGACCTGGAGAATGGAGGTGCTTCCCTGCTTATGTATCAAGACACATTGTATTGAAACAAATGTGGGCCCAGCTGGTTTTGGTGATCTTTTATTAAGTGTGATAATAAACTAATTAATAAAAAAGTTTATGTCTATGTTTCCCAAGTCAGCATCTTGTATACAGGCATTTCAGTCATGAATCTCTAAAAAAGCCTATGAAAATGTGGAGGAAAAATAAGCAGTCTGTGCTTCAAGTAGTTTAGTGCAGTAAAAATGCAAGATGGACAAAATCCTTGCTTTTAGCATATTTAGTGTCTGACAGAATAGCAAGGCTGGTGAGTCACCCTCAAGTCATGCGAGATCATACGCTTCGTTACACAGGAAACACAGATATATCTCCACTGATACATAATACAGAGCAGAGTATTAAAACGGATATACATTTGTTCTATTTATATTCTTAGTGGCAATGTGCAGAAACTGAAACACAGTACCTCCAGCTCCAGGTGGCCAACAGGTATTGGCCAAACACTCCAAGCACAGGAACTGCCTCCTAGAGGTGATTGACTCAGTTGGGATGAAGCAGTCACCATTAGGTAACCACCTTTTCCTCCCTTAACAAAGGTACATCACCAGGCACTTCCTCTACAGTTGTTCCCATTGTGGGTACCTTTCTGTTTTGCCAGCCAGTCTCTTGTTCACTCCCATGCAAACTGTGCAAAAGGGGCAAGGAGCAGAGTACATAAAAGAAAAAACAAGATACAAATGGTAAGAAGTAAATGTGACTGTACTTTTAAATATGCGGTCACCAACCTATTGAAGGTGCTAAGCATCGTATGCCACTGTGTTACCCGGAATTAGTTATGTTTCAGGCTGGATACTTAGCTGTTGTAAATTGCTGATGTCCCACTTATTTCTATGGAGCTTTGCTAATTTGCGCTAGCTGAGGATTTGGCCTTGAAATAGCTATAACAGAAGATCAACATCTCTAGATCAGTTTGTTCTGAATCTACCAATCAGCTTTTCTATGGACTTCTTTTCCTCTTATACATCGTCACCTTCTGAAATTAAACACCTCAAAACCATCTGCTTATCAAGACATCACAACAATTTGCGCCCTTCCAGGCAGGATTTCAAAACATGCTTTGAGATTGCACAGCTTGCAGTGAAGGCAGGGAAAGGGACTCTGCACTGGAAAGGCAGGATACATGACCCCACTTGCATGGTCGCTGCCCGCTGCAGGAAGCAGCAGGCTGGGATGCTGGGATTTAGTGGGGGAAGCACAGATTTTATCAGGTTGGGACTGGCCTCCTCAGAGGAGCTTAAGCAAGCAAACTCCATCTGTCATGAGTATGAGTCAGGCGATCACAGTGTCTTGTGTCATTTAATGTCGGGCTCTTTAGACCAAAGTTCTGCCTACTCATAGAGAGCTGCATTGTAATTAGTTTACCTGCAGTTTAGCTCAGATGTACTTACGAATAGTACTTGGGAAAACATCCCAAGAGGTCCTGAATTTAGGAACTGACACAGGTATCTACGCAGCTACAGTGCAGAGATTTGAACATGGTATTTTAATTATTGGAAGCAGTCTACCTGAGGGAGCATGGAGCATGGTGGGGATCTACTCCTCAGCAGAGTTCTTGTATTGATCACTGTCCTTTCAGAGTCAGCCTACCTCATGCCTTGAGGTAGGCTGTTCGGAGTGGGTGTGGGTAACTCTACACTGTGCAGCAGTCCACGGTATGGACAAGCCAGCAGGATTTAAGTGCTTGGAGTTAACTTCCTAGCACAACTCCAGATTCTATTAAGGTGTTCCTTGGACGCCTCTTCTCGGTACGTTTGTTGGCTCAGCCAGGCTCTGCTTGTGAAATGTGAGGGGATCACATCACATGGTTTATCCTGCATTTACTCACGTATAACCCAGCATGACTATACATCAATCAACTAATTTTAGCAAAGTTAAAATTGAAAAGAAAAGAGAGATATCTCATGAATACACTGACCTGTCTCCCATCTGCAGCTTTTATCTTTCTTCAAATTCTTGATGTTCTTTGTAAGGGGCTTCCTAACTTTATTAGAACATCTCTACATTGTTTTATGGCTTCCCAGGATGTTGCTGGTGCCTGTAGGTCTCACGTTTCTGGGGGAATTTCACAACATGTAAGGATTTTTTCCTAACTGTTTATTTTCAGCATCTTCTGTCTCTTTTTGACATATAACTCAGTGAGCAAAAATTTGCTTGTTTGCTGACTTATTTGAGAGGCAAGCATTGTACTGCATAACCTGACATCTTTGCATGGATTTTCTGGCTTGTACAGCAGAATGGTGCTAAGCTTTCATGGGCACTGAACACTATGCTAAGAGAAGACAACACACTGGTAAAGGAAAGGACTCTTGTAGTAAAAAATATCATTATGGCAATGGCTGTGCAGCTTATGTGTATCATGTTATAGAAGAAAGAATATAAACTTTATCTTCTTCCTCTTCCTTTTTACAGGGTATGAGCATTCCACATACACGCACAAAAAAAGTCTTTCTTGCTTGTTTTGTCTCAAAAGCACAAAAAGTAAAACCAAGCTAAGGTGTTGATTTTTTAGCTCTTTTTCTCTGCAATGAGAAATACGGTGGCATATGGGCTAAAGATGGATTATAATATTTTATATATTCTGTAGATCTTCAGACCTGTTGGGGAAAGAATTTGTAACGTATCTATATATCTGGTAAAAATATCTCAGTGACCTCATACTCACATTTGTGTAAACATCACCTCATCAGTTCCAGATACTTATACAGGAAACAAATCTGAATGCTCCTCCAGTGTTCTATACTTAGGCAGATCAGCCGGCATATGTCTGGTCTGTAAATACCGAGTTTTACTTGGGTCTTTATTTTAAGGTTTCTCTCTTAAGAGTTTGCTGCAAACATGCTCACAGCATTTGCCAGCTTGCCTTTTTCAAGGCAACTTGTGCCTGAGGGTTTCCATTAAAGTATTTATTAAACAAAAACCACATACAAAGAAGAGCTGTACTGGTTGGGACACTTGGTTGGGATTGAATTACTAAATATTGCCATAATAGTCCTGAAGTGACAAAGTGAGTATCAAATGATTTTTTGTAGCTGTCAGTCAATATAGTATATGAAGGCAGTTCATTCTGTCCCAGTCTCCACTTTATTAACAGGTTTCTAAATTCAAAACTCTTGTTCATGCTTTTTCCTCAAAATATTTGCTAGTGGTCTCTAGTATGTGGAGAAGACTTTCGAGTTTGTAGTTGATGTGTGTGTGTCATTATAGTGATGTAATAAATTGTTGTCCCGTTGAACAGCACAACACCTGTGATTCTCATGAGTCAATAATCGCGAATGTCACATTTCATTTTCCTGTTGTTAAGTAAAATAAGGGGGGAGCATAATAAAAAAAACAAAAATATGTTATTAGGAATACATGCACAGATTAGCAACTATTATAACATGAGCTTTTAGTTAATCACTTGAAAAAAAGTTATAGTACCAGCAATAGATTTCAGACAATGATGTACATACAAACAGCATCAAATTAAGAAAAAAATGTAAAGCTTTTAGTAATGGATAAAAGATATTGTACTGCTGAGTTAATGTTTCCTGGAAGACAGAATATTACAGTTCTTCTTAGAGAGGGAGTGTATTACAGCTTAGTAGGTAGAAAACTGCCTATATTACTGGAATCTATTAGTGTATTACTAGCAGAGTTACAAAAAGCTAAAGATTAAAGCCATTTTAGCTTTATGCAGGCTATCTTTCCTACCAAAAGAGGTCATGTATTCACAAATGTATTGCCATCTGCAAAAGTATTAATGGTGATGACCAAACACCCTCAAGTGGTTTGGTGGAAGGTACAATCCACGCAAGCAATAGCAGAAAATAGGTTTGACTCATCAGTCACTCTTTATGCAGTCACTAGACAGACTTTCTCTACCAGCTGACTGTGCTTTTTCTAATACAACTTGTATATCACTGGGTTGTTACCTTTCTTTTTTCTTCTTCTTTTTTTTTTTTCTTTTTAATGCAGATATTGATGTTCCACCTGCGGATTCAGACAGCATCCTTTCAACCACTCTAATGGAGGCAAGGGATCAAGAAGGCCTAAATTATTTGGTAGTAGTCAAAGAAAGCAACCAAGATCAAGGTAGCATCAGCTCTGCAGAACTTACCTCAGTTTAATTCCATCTGTTTGAGGACAGAAGAGAGAACTCTATCAAAGAAGACATAAGACAGAGAAAATATTATGCACTTTATTATACATTTAAAGAAACACTAACATTCTAAAACACCAGAACTTCCAGAGAATGTCATAAGGTACTGAAACTTGTGTACAATAAGAAAACAGTCATATATTTTTGATTTTCTAAGTGCTAAGGTTCATGTATTTTACAAGTAATAGTTTAGGGAAATAAAACTGGCCATCAGACAGAAAATGATTTTACTGTGATCCCCATTAACTTCATGCAGAGACATAAACTTTGGACACAAGCAGTCCTTCCAAAAGAGAAGTACTGGCATGCTGTCTCATGGAAGGGAACAACCTGATCATGAAAAGAACAGTCCAAATATTGCTCCATAAGGCACACATGAGATTATACAGATTGAAAAGCTAACAAATGCTAGTTGTATTTTTCTGATCTCCAAATCTGTAAGCAATTGAAGAAAGGTGGCTCGGTTCTTCACTGCAGGGACGATCTATTTTATCATTTCATTTAAAGACACACTTGGAATCATCTCAAATTTTAAGTTGCACAGTGAGTGATTGATCTGTGAATCTACTATCCACTTTCCTTCTCCCTTTTAATGTTGATCACCTTTAATTTCTTAGTTGATTGGATAAAGGTAAATGTTTTTCCTTGATGTCCTTGGAGACCAAATCAAAACATATAATAAAACAACATATAAATCATTCCTGAGTAAAAGGAAGAAATAAGCTCTTTGGAATGTTTCATCATGAATAGCAATTTGCATATTTTGCAGAGATATTCACTGATGTCTGTCAGGAAGCTAGAAACGTATTCTGCTTCTATGCAAATTCTCGATAGTGGGAAATACTGGAGAGTAGTAAAAATGCATTGTTTAATGCTAAAATATAGATATTTTTAAGGAACATCACCACTGAGATCACACTCCATAGGTTTCTTAATTGGAGATTCAATACAGATAAACAAGATGTTTGTCTTTCGACTATTTGAAGGTCTTGCTTCAAATTTAATAAAAATTGAGGTATTTTGGAATTAGTACTCTTTAAAAATTGTTGGCAAAAAATAAAAAAAAAAACAACCAACCAACCAACCGAACAAACCAACAACCAATTCAAATTGGCTGTTATCATATGCCATTTTTTCCTTTTACAGTTTAGCCACAGTTGTACAGGTGCAAGCCACAGTTGCCAATATTGACAATTGAAACACTTCTATCTTTTCTTCTCTTAACTTACACTCACCAGGCCATTAATGATGGATAAATAAATACTGCATAATGTTTCCTCCCTCTTCAATTTCTGTTTGATTAATTGTACAGCTATTCCTTTCATTTCAGTAATTTATACATGAGTAACATTTACTAACCAGTAACATGTGCTAACTGGAAACCAAGAAGATCTCTGTTCCGTGGTCACAGTACCAGGATGACTTCACATGCACATGCAATTACACTTAACTCAAGAAGACTGCTCAGTCAGCAAGCTGCAAACAAAAGTATGGGAATGAACATGACTTCATATGATATCTTTTTCACCTGATATTCTGATATTAGCAAGAGAAGCCTTTAATCCTGCCAGGAGGCTTTTCTAGGCACCAGTGTTCACAGGCCCCATGACTATGTCTGTGATATAACCCACATCAGTTTAGTCTTTTATAGGTCTGAGATGGAAAATGATCATGCAAAAGCCTATCCAACATAAGTAAATTGAGTTAGTGTGGAAGGAGAGTAACAGTGACAACAGCAGTAGTAACTTTGACACCTCGAACTAGTCACAAATACCCAAAGATACTAAAAGGACAGGAAGGTAAGTGTTGTTTTATTCACACTTTGGAAAGCTAGTTTTGATGGAGGGTTTTTTAGAAGAAGATGGAGAACAAAGTGTCAATTTTAATGCATTGCCTACAAATAAAACTCAGGATACTGACCAGTATTGCACCCAACAGTATGAAAAAATGATTGAATAAGACACAAGTCTCTAAGTACATACCTAAGAATTCTCTTATATAACTTTCAGGAGTCAGTGGAAGA
>PPHD01008926.1:0-21229 GCA_002909625.1 Bambusicola thoracicus | reverse complement strand
GAACCACATCCAGCCTGGCCTTGAATGCCTCCAGGGATGGGGCATCCACAACCTCCTTGGGCAACCTGTTCCAGTGTGTCACCACCCTCTGTGTGAAAAACTTCCTCCTGATATCTAACCTAATCCTCCCCTGTCTCAGTTTAAAACCGTTCCCCTTGTCCTATTACTATCCACCTTCATAAACAGCCTTTCCCCCTCATGTTTATATGCTCCCTTCAAGTACTGGAAGGCCACAATGAGGTCTTCCTGGAGCCTTCTCTTCTCCAAGCTAAAATCACAGTTTTGCATTGAAATGAAGAATTGGTTCATTAAGAAACTGGAAATCTTGAATTACAACAGCTTTAACTTGTTAGTCGGAATATTAGAGGGCTTTTTTCTTTCTGATTTCTTTATTTTATTGGTCAGTGTACACTAAAAGGAAATTTAAACCCCTAACAAAGGCTGGGAAAAAGCTTTTATGGATACCTACCTTTTTGAGTTAAGGTTTTTGTCAAGATTTAAGTTGCTTTCTTTTGTGCATGGCATGAGAAATGTCATGCGTATTTTCCCTGTGTTGCAATACACCAGGATTTTTTTTCTTTATTTCTGTGAGGGAGGAAAGCTTGCTTAGCAGAGGAGGATGGAAGACCAGTGTGGAGGTACAAGGGTTACAAATGGCAATAGCTCTTTTTTTGTCAGTCTAGATATAATCTCTTGTTCAGAAGCTAAAAATATGTGGAAGGCATTTGTCTCATCATGAGGTCTTAATATGACAGTATCTGCTCTTCCATTTGGTGCCTGGTAAAATGTTCTTTTGTATAAGTGTTAGAATAAGAGAGGGGAAAAAAAAACAACAACAACAACAAAACCGTGTCAGAATGGCATAAAGAGTTTTTCTTGCAGCAGAGCTGATAATGATGTTTCTGTGGTTAATGTTTTCCTAATCACCAGAGGAGACCCATGGCTTCAGGTTGGGGTGATACTGTCACAGCTGTGTGGAGGAGCCCCACCTGTGCAGTATGTCCATGCCAGTGTGTGCCTGGCCAGGTCCTGGCCCCCCTCATACACTGCTGAGTCATGCAGTGCAGCAGAAGTGATCCATTCAGCACAGAGGCTGCCATCTCCTCAGTGCCATTCATAGGCTGAGTTCAGGTGGCTAATGGAGTCAGTTTATAAAGAGGTGTCACAGAAGGATCTAACTGCAAGGCCATCTGAGCTAATAACCTTGTGCTGTTGGAGGGAGCTCCTCATTATAATTAGCCTCTCTTGGGGTGCTTTATTTCCAGAAGTCTGGTTTTTGATCACAGTTTTGGTCACTTGCATGTTAGTAGTGTTTTTAGGAATGCAGTAGCTGTGTGGGAGTTGCCCTTGTTACCGTTAACAGGAAACAAACAAAAATGAGCAGGAAATGGTTGACTTATCTCAGCATTCAATCTGTTGTCCTTTGCAGTTCCTTTTAGATGTCATGTCTTGGTTGTCTCTCTAATGTTCCTGAAGAAAAGATACCGAGTTCTTACCTTAAGAACTAGTTTTTTTTATATCAGTACAATTATACAAGTGTAAAATTGAAGTGAGCCAAATTCAGATTTTGGCTGTCTGTTCCATAGTTTGTTTAGGGCTGAACTGCCCTGCCTGTAATGATGCGCTGGAATTTGGTCTGGTGCTGGCCAGCTTGGTCCTTCAATCTCCTGAACCAATTCTGCTTGCCACAAAAATACTGATGACAATAAATCATTAAAGAGGGTGGAGAAAAAATAGAATGAGAGGTGGAGACCCACCTATCCACCTACCACTGTAACCCCTTTGGAATCATGTTATTATGACTGTTTTCCTGTGGGAATAATAGCATGGGCATGGTTGTGTCCACCACTACTTCAAAACTAAGAAGAAATATTTCAGTTTCAAGTGATTACTGTTTTTAACCACATTATTCTTTTATTGCAGGGATACTCTAAAACTATGGGAGGTTTTGTGAAGTTAGGGTTAATTAATCCAGATCCCTCTCCTTTGCTAAATTCAACCACGCCACGTCTAACTTGGGTGAGTTTCTCTGATTACTTTTGTCTTTTCTCTGTTTGACTAACAATTTCCTGATTTCTAGGATTGAGTGTACTTTACATTGGTAATCTTGTATTGCATCCTGATCTCTGCTTTTTATTTCCAGACATTGGGAAAACTTTCTTTGTCAGGAATGCAGTGCAGGTTACCAAGGGAGTCTGGAGGCTTTCTGAACTGAGCTTGACATAGCCATGGCTTACATGAATGCAGGAAGTAGGCCTGCTTCAAGCAGGGCATTGGGCTAGGTGACTGCCATGTCCTGTCCAGTGTTCCTGTGAATTATCTTTAATTTTATGCTAGTTAGTTGAGGGAAAACATCTGACACTTTGATGAAATGTCAGATGTACCAGCTAAGGAACTTGTCTAGACTGTGCTCTTCTGTTCTGTTTACGGTTACCTGTGAGAGATGTGTTATGGAAGAATGACGGAGAGAGTTTCAGTGGTGCATTAAGTATATTCAGAGGATGAAACTGACCTTAGCTTTTTTAATAGCACTCGCATTGGTCGCTTTCTTGTCCATCAAAGGTTATTTATGAGTGGGAAGTAGTTTTGCTTTCCATGTCAGTGGAAAATGCAGTAGCTTTGATTTGGATTTGCTTTGTTGGATCTCAGTGCCCCTAGAGCTTTAGAATGGTGGACTTCTGAAATAACCTAATTTGTAGTTTGTAGAAAAGAATGATAGAATGGGGCAGCTAAGCTATGGCTCCCATACGTGATGTGCTGCTGTTACACTTGACTGTCAACACACTGGTTATCTTTGTGGGCAAAGTAAGGAATTTCATATCTCAGTATGGTTTAGAGTAAGCTGTGTATACAGACAGCTTTTTGCTTGCTTATCTGTCATGTGGGACATTTTTCTCCAGTTTAGCAACCCCTTGAGACAGTAACTTTATTCAGATAGACAAAATTCAAATCTCTTTCCTATTTCCTTCCTTGTGCTTTTATCAACATTAATCTGGAAAAAGACCCAAGGCTTATGCTGCATTATGGTCTAAGGAGAGCACAGTATTTTTCTTAAGATGTTATTTTCAATAAATAACTCCCTCAATATTCTCAAAACCAAACAACAAAAAAAGTGAAGATGCTGACTCATGGTTGTCTCTCTCTATCATAGAGTGCTGCTCATCTTCCCAGACTCCAGAGAGCTTTTAGGCTGCCATTTCTGCAGTGTGTCTGTTCTGTCAATCGGTATCCTAAAATGGGCTAGGAGTGGTTTTTATTTGTTGAGATGTTTTTTGTCCACTTTCATTTTTAGGATTAACATACATAAGTTTTACGTCCAAAAATTGCTATAACTTCCAGTCCATCAGTGAACAAGGATGCAATATCATAAAATCTATAAAATTAAATAGCAACTCCTTAGTCTCACTGCAAACCTTATCTCAGCACTATTATTACATCTTAATACTTCCTTTTTGTCTGCTTTATATTTGTAGTTTGCTTGTAGGTAATATGAGCTTGTCAACAGGCTGTATGGTTCTTGCTTGTTTGGAGCTCCTTCTACTATCCATCTTGCTGTGAACGAAGCAAGCAATAACTAACATCTAGATAACACAAAATGTTCTTCAGATATGGGGAAAAAAAATTCAGAAAGCTCTTGGGGAGTCAGCCCTTAAATGGGGTCTAGGAGGGGTGAACCTGCGTTCACCTGTGCCCCTGCAGCTGACTCAGTGCTCACCTCAGGTGGTCAATCAGAGGTTGAGGCCGTGATTCAACAGTTCTCATACAGTGCATATAGTTTTTGGGGAAAAAACAGTACGCGTTCTCATTTGCTGTGATTAAAAATCTCAAACTGTCTCACTTCTCCTGTTTGTGCAGCCTGTCTTCTCAGAAGTAGTGGATGTTAACTGAGCTTATGTTCTAGAAACCTTGCATGAAAAGAAGTGGGAACAGATGTCAGACCTTCAGGAGCTTTTACATTTTCTTTTAATACAGAAAGAGCTCATGTGCAAACTGGTTGAAATTCAGTCTCCTGCTGAGTACTCTGTGCTTAAAGAAGCTGTATTTAACAAGCTGGATAAAGACAAAAGTCAGCTGGAAGCTGTGGAATGGTAAGATATTTCAGTAATTTTAAGTTGGCAGTTCTACCAGTTCTGGTCCATGTTGAGGCAGTTAAACTGATAGATGTTGAGCAACCTGGAAATCACAAAATTGAGACTAAGTTGTTGATGTGCAGTTGTATCAGTCTATCTCACTTCTACCAGGCTAGGATTACTGGGAGATGAACCAGTTCCAGCAGCAGATTCCATTGTGGGGGCTCTTGCAAAGCACATGGAGATGAAGCTGCCTTTTGGTATGTGAGAAGTCCTGCTGTCTTTTGTGGTTGTCCCTGGGACAAGTCAATATCTCTTATAGCCTTAATTTCATTAGTTTGCTTATATTAAGGTTTTTTAATATCTCGTAATGTTCCCTGCTCTATCCACTATTGTTCTCTTTCCCTGTTATATGTTTCATCTCAGCTGAATCTTCTATCGTTATAGCTCCTATCTAAAGTGTAAATTGCTTCCCCAGTGTAAGTGGTATGTACACATAATGCCTTGCTTGTCAGGAGCCTCATCTTGTTAGAATTGAAATGCAAGTAATTAATGAATACTTTGTGTGCTTTTCTGTTAGGCACTGGGGAGAGAGATATGATTGTTATGAGAAATGAAATAGGTCTCAGGCATCCTTCTGGCCATTTGGAAGACAAATTTATTGATCTGGTTGTGTATGGTGATAACAATGGGTATTCTGCCATGGCCAAGACAGTAGGATACCCGACGGCTATTGCTGCGAAGATGGTTCTAGATGGTAAGTGATAGGTCAGCCTTTGGTAGTTGTATTCCAAACTCCGTATCTACCTGCCTGTAGAAAATAATATGTGGTGTTCTTGAAGTATATACGTGTGTTATTGTTATTTTTAATTGATCAAACTTTTCTTGTCTCCTTACAGGAATATTTAATCTGTGTGCTTGGATCATTTAATGACAGTTCTTTATTTACTTCTGAATTTGTAGAGATTTTGTTCATTTAACCTTAAGTGTTTCATTGGTGTAGAGGGAACCTTTGGTGTTATAAATTGCAATTGTTGACCTTTGGAAACTATGTCACAGTGAAACAGTTTAAGATATACTTGTGCTGAACAAACAGCGACTTCCATTGTTATTTTCCAGACTGATCAGATTTGAGGTTAGGGCATAATACTGGTCGTATTTTGTGTGTATGTAAACAGACACACTGCCTAGTTATCATCATGTAAGCATGAAATAATGTTGGGGTGGTTTTGATTTTTTTTTTTTTTTTTTTTTTTTTAGCTCTAGCTACGTGAATCAAATTGAAGCTGTGTGTATCACACTGTATTTTAAGCACGGTATTCCTTATTTTTGGTACAGTACTGATGCTATGTGAGAACATACCACCACTCCCTAAAAAAGAATATCTATATAATTGCAAATTAATATTTGCATTGCATTGCTAGCTGACAGACTTGCATCTCAGAAAGGCAGGGGTAGAAAATATAGTGTAAAAAGTTCACAAGTAGAGATGAATACAAATTGTTTACTAGTTACCATCACATGTAAAACATGCTGGATTTGGAGAAGATTAATTTGTTGCTGATGAAGATAGCTTTGGCTAGTGAGATGCAAAGTATGCAGAGTCAAACAAGGCCTTCCCCCTTTCTTCAACGTTTCCTCTCATGTCTCCATGCCTCGACTTCTTCCCCTTGCCCTCAGCACTGCAGGGGAATGGGGAGTTAAGGGTTGCAGTCAGTCTGTAAGTGTGTCCCTATTGCTTCTTCCTCCTCAGAATTTCCCCTTGCCCCACTGTGGGTTCCCCACAGGCTATATGGGATTCTCTCAGCACCTGGAACACCTTGTCTTTGTCATGGTCATTCTCTTCCTTTTCCCTCCACTGTGTTCAGAGTTCCTTTCTTGGACTTTGTTCCTCACTCTCTGCTGCTATGTGACGCTTGAAACCTTTCTTAAATCTGCTTTCCCAGAGGCACCACCATGTTGGCTTCTGGGCCCAGCTATGCCCTGTGGCCAGAATGAGCTGTGTCTGGCACAGGGCAGCCTCACACCTCCCTGCTGGCACCTGGGCACAGATATGCAGTAACTTTAACACTTAATGCATTTTTATTTCTTTCTCCCTAATTTCAGGTGAAATAAATACCAAAGGCATGGTTATACCATTGACGAAGAAGATTTATGGGCCAATACTGGAGCGTGTTAAGGCAGAAGGCATTACATACAGTACTCATAACGTTATCAGACAGTAACTGGAAGCAGTGGATTGAATCTGGTTTTGGCACTGTTTTTCCACACATACAGCTTGAAGACTCTCAACTGGGACCAGTTAAAGACAAGATCTGGTATTTCACACCCAAGTGGTGCCTTCTGTAGAATTCATCACCTGACTTTGTTGTAGAAACTGTAGATACTCGGATGCATGAGTTACTTTATTTTCTTTCCAAAAATTTTATGCCCGTGTTTCAGCACCTATCAGTTCTTTACTTAAATGTTTTCTAAGGAACTCGTATTTTGTAATTGAGTTAATCTCCTAGACATATAGGATGGAGTTATTACTGAGACAAAATGCAGCTGAAAGGGAAGTCCATTACTGACTTTTGTGAAGGAAAAGTCTGAATGAATGGAAATTACTTCCATTTACTGTTTGATTTTATTTTTCATGTACCATAAACCATTAAGCAGAGATAGAAGTTATACTTAAAATATAACACTTATCCTGTTCCCTGTAACAGTAAATGGGAGTATTTTCACAACAACATGAAATAGTTTAGATATTGTGCACTACCAGCAACGAAAAGCCTATTCAATATTGAAGATGTTCAGCTGTTAACACTTGAAACCTAAATCTTAATATTTGTTAAATCTTTCTCTTATGACTCTACACTTGAATTCATAGGTGGAGGTAGTGTGTTTAAAACTACCTTCCCTCCCATACCCTTTCCTGGCTGCAGTATGTTGAAATAGCTATTGCGTGCTGCTTTCTGCTGTTAGGAGAGCACATGAACACTTAGCTCTGCAGCTTGGAAGGGTATTCTTAAATGTGCTACAGTTAATGTGCTCACTGGTTGCTCTAAATGACATGTTTACTCTTTCATCTTACACTGTGTGCCTTGTCCAAGTTAAGAACTGTTACAAAGGGAATTGACTAGTATAAGCACTTTGAAATGCAGCAGGCTTAGAGGTTTAAATCACTACTTTTTGAGTTAACTTTTGTCCTTTCTCTATCATGCTTTTGAATTGTTGATTGGGTGCCTGTCCATACTACTCAGTTCACTGCCACTTCAGGGGGATGAGGGTTTGCACTACACCAGCTCATGTGATGCTGAGTGCTGTGCTGCTCAGCCATGCTGGTCCAGCTCTAGCAGCAGTGCAGCTGTGACAGCTCTGAGCTTTAGCCTAGGTTCAACTTCTCTGGCAAAACAACAGCTGTTTCCTTCTATTTCAGGACTGCTTCTGTAGCTTTAGCTCAGGGATTTCTGCACCACCTTGCAGTGCAGGCATGGGTTAGACTTTCCACTGGTTCAGTGTGCAGCCAAACCTACCAGTTTCAGTGGTACTTGTGCAGCTATCTGGAACTCTCTGTCTCTAAAGTTGAATGCCCATTTTGGAATCTGTCTCCTTTCAACTTTGCTCACAAATGCACTTTGCTGATAAACGCACAGGCTTTTATCTGCTGAGCAACATAGTACTACTTACACAGTCCTGAAGAGTTGGAAGTCCAGAGGTTGCTCTGTCTGGCAGGAAAAGCTACCATAAGTAGAGCTGAAGTTTTGATCTCCAAGTCTTGCTACTCAAGATTTGGATTTGCTTTTTGCATATGTAATGAAGTAGCAATGGCAACAAAGAGGAGGCTGAAAGGAGCCAAAGGGGGAAGGAAGAATGAAGGTAGGAGTGCTTTTTATACTGAATCAGTGAATGCCTTCTTGCTGTCAGATTTAGATTCTGTTACATTGTTGTGCGCCTTTTAAGTATTGGATGAGATCCTGGCTCCATTATGCTGCTTCCCATCCCACTGCTGTTACAGCTTATCTGTTACATGGCTTGCATGTGCATCTGTGGTAAGCATGAAGTCTGGAATGAATGTTCTGCTCTCTGCTGCCTCCTCTGTCCCACAGGTCAATTAAAGGCCTACAACTAAGGTTTAATTCAGCTCAGCTTAAGAATTCTGTTGCCCTCCTTTACCCCACAAATACAAAACCATGCTGTTAGGGTTATATGTGTATGTACACCTTGCTTCTCTGCCTAGAAAATGCAATGTGGAAAGAAAATTGAAACTTCTTGGGTTTTTTTTGAGTGTTAAATCACCCTGGACTGACAGTGTGTTTTCTTCAAGAAACACTATTTTTGAAAAATTTTATATCAGAATATATTTGTTTCTCCATGCAGTGATGCTTTTTATTTTCTACATGTAGACTTAACTGTATCTCTCGGCTTTTGTATGAAGGTTAGATTTCAGCCCTCTTTGCACATTATCGGAAGATAATTGTATGGTATATGCAAAATTGGTTGAGCAATAAATCTGAAAACCCGTGTTTCTTTGTCATGTCATCTTTGCGGTCTGATAAGCTGTACACGAATGGTATTTATTTTTTGCATAGATTTTTGTGTTTACAGGTGTAAATCTAGTAACAAGTACAAAAGGGTATTCCAAGAGGAAAAAATGGTAAAGATTGTTAGAACATCCATCTATAACACTACATGTATTACTGTATTTGGATATCTTTTGCTGTAGTCTTGAGATACGCAAAATTTTTGTAGCTCTCCTTGTGTCCAAATGCTTAAATGGAGAGCTCAGTGTCTGAGATGTTCTGTGCCCCAGCAAGAAATGAAAGCTTTGTTTCTCACTGCCTATCTCAGCTTGAGGACTTTGCTTTTCTAAGAAGCAGTAGAATACAAAGTTTGTTTCTATTACCATTGCCTTGGTGCAAAGGCTCTTAAGCTGTTAGTTTATATAAGGCTCCAAAGTTTGTCACTTATCTCTCAGTTTTTCATTTTGGAATTTCTTTTCATGCCAGCACTTCATGACAGGTAAGATCTCACTTTCTGAGATAGAGGTGCATGAGACAGACTTGACTTTCACATCCTTCTCTTCTTTGCCTCAGCATTTGTCTGCTTGCTCCAGATGTTCCTATAGGCAAGAACTACTGGAACACAAGTATACATCTACCAGGCAAATGGCATACAATAAAACAGCAATAGCTCTTTAAGAGGAAAAAGAAATCAAGCTAAGTGGTTGCAATGGGACTGAAAAGCTAATGAGGAGAAGGAGAGAAAAATGGAAAACCAGAAATTTAGCTTTGCCTGTTGAGCAGAATTTATGAAAGCAAATGGAAGGCTCTCAGGTACTCTGTGACTAGTGCCGGGGTCACAGGATCTGGCTTTCCTGAAACAAAGGAATGAATTGTGTGTGTCAGAAGGGCTTTTTTTTTGTTTATTTTTTAATTTTTTCTCCTTTCTAAAAATCTCTTAAGATGAAAAAAACTGAAAACAGGGAACGGAGGAAACATGGCCAAATGTCCTGGGAGAGTACATTCTCCTCTCGTCCATTTATAGTACATAATCCATGAAAGCATGTTGAGGAATGGCCCTACAGCCAAGGGGACCATGGGTCTCTTGAACAGTTGTACAAGCAGGACAGGCCTAACAGTTGGCAGGAGATACAAATGGAAAAGTACTAGCTTGCTATGATGGCTCAGGGAGCAAGACTATGTGAGCACGAGTGCTACATGCACAGCTCAGGCTATGAGACCTTGAAGCTGTGAAAGCAACAAGAAGAGCTGAGGCTGCAGCTAAGATAAGGGGGAAGCTAGCCTGGGAAGAGATTGAGTAATGGAACACAAAGAACAATGTGATGATTAATACTGTATCAGTAGCTATGCGAGCAAGATGTGTGATTCCATGGCCAATAGTATTGCAGGGCCGGGGGCTTTAGCAACGCTTCAACCAATTACAAGCTGATGCACATTTGCCACAATCTATATATGTGTGTAAGTAATGGACAATAAATGGAGATTCTGATGCACTCGTATTGGGTCATGTCATCCCTCCCCATGTGGCTGGGCCAGTGAACAGACACGATTCCAGTTTCAAACCCTTGGGGGTCTGCAACAAAAGCATAAACATCTGAAACAGAATTATACAGCCAGACCTTAGTCTTCCTCTAGAGAAGTGGTAAAACTAAGCCTGTAATGTTTTCATTGTGTTATCTGCTCCATTTTTCCATTTGTTTTCCCATATATCGTTCTTCAGTGCTGACTATACTTTTCTGACTTGCACATCAGTTGGCCTTTCTGTTCCTCCATTTCCTTGAGAAGCCCAAGGATGGCAGATGCTTTTGCTCTACAAAATTTTCTACCCCAGTCTCCAGTGCGCTGAGCATTTGGGTGGTAGCAGCCAAGTAGAAATGGAAATAGAGTTGCTCGGGCCAAGGCAAGCAGGATGGAGATGTGCTGGGTTGGGTTGCAACCACATTTGGAGTGGTGCTGCTAGAAAATAGCTGGAAGAAACTTCTAGGAAAGTCCCACTACAGCCTGAGGGTTCTGCCAGTGGTGCTGGCCTCCACAACTCGATGGCTTTTGCCTTGATGGATCTCAGGCAGGATGGGGTACTGAGTCTGAGAGGTGACCCAGCAGTCCTGTGGTGTTGGCACGTCTACCGGAGCAGTAGGACTTCCCAGGCTTCCTGCAGTACCTGGGTCTCTGTCTCTGTTTAACCCCAACACAGCAGCACAACTGCTCCCCATCCCTGCTTTGCTCATGCTTCAGGATTGGAAAAAGAGTTCAGCAAGGGTAATGTGAGCGTTTACCACAGAAAATTTCAGGCCATCTGAAATGGTACACGTTATTGAAGGGTGTCACTGTTTTAAAGCACCAAGAGCTAGTTTACTTAACGGATTTTCAGAGTCCTTACTGAGGTTTTTAACCAATACACCGTTGCTCTGATAACTACAGTTCATACGACTTCCACTCATTACTTGTTGACTTTCATAAAGCTTGTCCGTAGGTGTTCAGTCACAATGCCATAGTCAGAAAAAGTTGTTGATGATGATAAATCAGTTTTCTTTTCTTTCTTCTTACCTCCTACTCATCTGCAGTTTCTTAGGAGGATGCTCACTAATCAGGTTTCCCTTGGCACGCATGGCTGTTGTAACTTACTTTGTTAAAAAATTCTTGAAAGGGCATTGTTTATTAATATCTTACTTCTTGCAGGAGATTCATAACATCTTTTCCACACTTGACCCAGTTTGTAGAGGCAGGCTGTATGTCTTTTGAGTCTGTAGCTTGGATTACAAGAAAAAATTAATTAGAATATGGCCTTTGTCTGAGATGGGAACTGACACGCTTTTATTAAAATCTGTAATCCATCATAGTTGAAGATTACAGAAGATTTTTTTATGATTCTTATTTTTTTTTCTAGATCAACCAATACGTGAGAGTAAAGAGATTATCCTAAGCACTTATGTTTTAAATAACTTGTCAGCATGCTAAGATGATGAGTGCGATTACAAACGTCCCTGGAAGAAACCTTGAACAACAGCCGATTCCTTGGATTATCATTTTAAAATGTCTGCAAAACAGTTTAGGTTGAAAGGAACAGTTATATCAAGATGGGATTTGAGGAAGGAGGATTCCTTTTATTCTTGGTCCTTATAGGCTTGAAAACCGTAATACAATTTAGTGGCCCAAAACCTACCTTGTATGTGCAACTATAGGCAATTGCAAATACATGAATAGAGGCTACCAAAAGAAAAGCACAAAGTTATGTGAGGCTCCAGGCTGGTTTCCTTAGAGAAGGCCAGAGAACTAACAGATGCGCGCTGCAGTTTCTTATGTTGTGTGCTAATATGGTGAAGAGCAGAAGGTAAGAAGATTATGAAATATGCTTTGGAAATGACCATAAGATCACAATTAACCTCTTTCCTACATGCGCCCCAGGAGATTAAAGAAGAGAGTGTCTGAGTGCATGCTCTGTTTTTGGGATGAAAGAGGGGAATTTTATAGCACAGCTGTCCTCATTAACCTAGATGTGCAAGTTGGGGGTTCCAGGCAACCTGAGTACTTCAGAGGAAGTAGTGAGCAGCCCTCAGGCCACCTGGGAAGCCAACGTATTGCCTTGCTCAAAGTGCAGTGTGATGCACCTCTCTGCTATCAACCTCCTGCCTGAATGCTGTGAAGGGAAGCGCGTGTGGAATCCCACAGTGCTGCAGCAATGTGTGTTTTTTAGGAGAGTGAGTGGGTTCTGTACCTTTGTAGCTCTTACCACCTGCAAAACAAAACGAACGTCATGCCAAAAAAGAGGCAAGAAAAATTAAATCCTAGTTCTCAAAGGGGTTTAACTTGGCTAAGGGATACCTCATAAGGCACAGCTCTCCCATGCCACAGTGCAGACTGTTTGCTGTGTGTGGTAGACTGCGAGGCACAGACTGGAATATTTATATTTATTTTTGCAATGCCATAGGTAAAAACAATTTAACAATGCCAAGTACTGGTGTTATTCTCATAAAAACTTCTCCTTTCAAAACAAATGATTTCTATTCCTCACAAAAGGTTAAAATCACATGCAGCTATATGAAGGTTAATTGCTTAATATGCACAATTATATATCAGAAGACTTTGTTAAAATAAAAACATACTGGACTACATCATTTTAACAAGGCAATTACACAGAACTAGAAAACTGACTCTGTAGTAAAATATAAAAATCTACAATTATAAATATAAATTTGGTCCATGGAATCACTATAGAAGTAGCAGTATTTACAGTAAGTATCAGATTACTATGCTAAATGTCTAATTGAAGTCTTAAAATGCGGAATGTTATGGAGAACAGTATTTTATTTACATTCTACTATATTAAAAGTTATATTTCTAGCAAATGTAGATTGTTATAAATACAGCAAATAAATCAAATACTAAAACCATGATGTTTGTTTTTTAATTGAGAATCCCCTAACACCTATAAATATGATAATTTTAAGTTAAAGTAGAGCCAGATAAATCAAAAACTAATACTGAAAAAACATACCACAATTCAATTCTTAGAAACACTGTAAAAGTCAATCAAGTTAGTCCAGACAGAACAATGTATTACAAGAAATCGTTCAAGAAAAGGCACACATTGTTAATGATAAAAGTTCCTCAGTAAAGTCATATGTCACAGAAATGACTTTGCTGGAACAAAGGTTGGGGACTGATTATATATAGAGTAACAGATTTCCCCCCACTGAGTATAAAACTGAAAAGAATAATGGTAAACTCTAGATGTGACCGATGTGGTGCAAGTGTTTGTGTGTTCCATTTGCTTCGTTACTTAAACTAAAGATTCTAAACTTTCAGCTGCGTTTCCATCTGGTAAAGCTGAGCCATTACTGTCCATAGATGCTGAAGGGTTTTCTTCTTGCCTTGTGCTGACAAGGCTGAGAATCGCTTTGTACAGAAACTGGTACTGTTCCTGGGGAAGAAAAGAGGGTACAGTCAGTGTGTTTTTGTAAATAATAGACTACAACACCTTGTAACGCTATTATTCAAAAGTAATTAACAGTGGATGTGTCAGCCTGTTAACGTACTGTCCTCCACGCTTTGCTGTACTGCTTATCTGCTTTATTCATTTTCAGATTAGTGGCTCCTCCTACACACAGTGTGGACCACAACAGTAAGGAGCACAGTACAGGTGGGAGGAAAAAAAAAACAACAAACAATGTATTTTTTAAGTAATATTTTGTGCTAAACATGATCCTTGTAAAGTCTGTTGCAAAGCACCCACAGATTGAATGGGGGCAGGATTAGGGCTAGTACTGAGATGTTGGCTTTCTTTTATTCCTGCTTGATTGTGAAACCAGGGTAGCTACCTCAGGGTCTGCCTGAAGTAGGAGTGTATACCTTGTTGGATTGAGCCCATTATTCATATGATACAGTGCAGATTTAAATATGATAGTGGCAGCTCTACATATTTTGAATAAGTCCACTTGATAACCACATAATATTTAAAGGGAAATGCCCTGTTTCAGAATAAGCATCCGGTCCACTGTGTACCTCTGGAAGGCATTTTTGATTAACCTATGCAGAAATGAACACACCAATGGTGCAATAATGTTGCCCTAAAACCAATGCATGGTAACAATACTGTATATCCTAGACAAACACTACACATATTTTGCTTATTACTTACGATGTCTGTAAAGACTCCGGGCCTCATCAAATTTATCATCTTTGCTACCTGGTAAACATCCACCGAGTTCTCATTTTCCAGCTGATGCATGAGTGTTGTCAGAGCACAGAAAGTGCCTGCTGTCACCCCTCCATGCCTTTGAAAAGTAACAAACAAAACACAAAATCAGGTTTCCACAGCTAAAGGAAATACCACAGCTAGGTGATGAATTTCTGTGATGCTGACATTTTTCTGAAATGGGACTACACGCAACTTCACAGCTTTAGGCTGCGACTGCTGGAAAGCCTTCAGGAGACAGACTGAGCTGTATTTTCCCACAGTCCTCTTCTAAGCAAATCCTGAAGACCTCTGGGCCTGGTTACAACATTTCAGTATTCGTGGCCATTGTTAAGCATCTGGAGGAGAGTAAGGTGCCTCGTCTTAATAGTCTTACTTCTCTCAATAACACAGAATGAAACTCTGAATGATTTTCTCCACAGGTGCCCAACTCAGCAATTATCTGCACTATCAGAATGATAGAACTGAAATGAGAACGTTCAGAGTGTGACAAAAACAAAATGTTTCTCTTGTGGGTGCTGCTGAAACAGAAACAACAGCACTGTTGTTAGGGGTAGAGTTTGTGCCTTGTTTCAGTGGCTTTCACTCTAAATGAGAAGAAAGAATGGCTCTACACAAAAACAAGACCAATTGCAAGCCAGTGCTTACTCATCATGTACAATCATGGGTCCATCACGGTTGGACGTCTCCTCTTTGATGATGCTGATCAGTTCAAAGGTTTTGCTAATAGGACTATCAGGATTTGGCCATTTTGGACACTGAAAATGCCTCACTTCGAGTACATAGTCATCCTACAAGAGCAAAAAAAGCATAAATCAATTTGGGGAAAGATTGTTTTCTTATTTTTGCCTCTATTCCAGTCTGGCTCCAGCCTCCACCCACCACTATGGAGGTTGGGCTGCCCTATTTAGTATCACCAAATTACCTATCGAGTTTGTTCCCTCCATTGGTTTTTCAAAGCCATGGAATTTTAGCACTCATTTACCAAAAGAAAATGTCACAAAACATAGGTATTACCTTTAACAAACCAAATCCCGAGAGTTACACTTTCATGGCAGTGTTACCTGTGTAGCTTCTAAAATAAAGTCTTGGATTATGAGCTTTTCCTCATTAGACAGACACTTGTGTTCTTCAGCAATCATAGTAACTTTGAAAGTCTCACAGTTTATAGGCTCGTCTTTGTTTGGCCAGTATACAAATTCATCTTCAGCCTTGACGGAAAGAATAAAAAGGCAGGAAATGATTAAATGATTGAATACTTCCTCATCTCAACTGTGATTTACTGAGATAAGAATCTCCAGATTTGGATTTTATGCTCAGTATCATATTATTGCTTTTTAAATTGGTTTTTACAAAATCCAAGATATTGTTTCATAACCTGCATATTTTAAAATGTTAAAATTACTAACATTCATATGTAAAACCACAGCCATCAGCCATCGATCTTACCATATTCTGGCTATCAGGGAGCATGACTATTAGCTGGGCATTATGGTCCCATATCATTCTCCAGAAATCCTTGATGGTGTGCAGTAAGGGATGCTGGGTAATAATGAATTCATTACTTTGATAATAACCCTGCAATACAAAACCATAGGAGTCAGAATCGACACCCAACTCTTAACATTTAAAGGAAGGTTTTTTCTGGGTAGAAACAGAAGTCTAGAAAATAAATTCCAGAGATGTGCTTTCTTTGGTTACCTACAAATATCAGAATTAAAAAAAAAACTTTTATCACAGTATTTTCCATGTGAAAAGATTAAAATCAATTACACTGAAATGATTTATAAAACTGAAGAAGTTGAATAAGAAATACAAAAGAAATCAGTAGATACTGGGACAGTCAACTCATAACGAAAATGCATCAGCTCAGTCACACATGCTAACTGTTCTATATTAGTCAGGCCTCTAATGTTGCTGGCAACATGAAACAAATAAAAGAATATTTGGAAGATTTGCAAAAATCCCAAGCAGTGCCTTAATCGGTATAGATGTTAGACCAGCTGGTTACCACAAAAGCTAACTGCTTTGCACTCTCTGCAGAGAGACACTTCCCATCTCCTTCCTGAATATCCAGGGAGCATTTACTACCCCCTCTCAGTTTACTGAAGGGGAAAAGAGTGGAAGGGAACCAAGAGATAATGAAAACCTCTTGAGTTATGCTGCTTTGGACTATGCCAACTGCAAAAGCTGATGTAAAGCCTCTGGCAAGATGAGCAGGCAGGAAGGTAAACCACAGTACAGCCAATAAAAGCTAACTTGTTAGTTAATGCTTCTAGTTAATCTCAAAAGATTCTTCCATACTCAGATTTACTATTTCTTAAAACTATCATGGGATTTCTCATTCTACTGGTAGTCAGAATGCAGTGCACTTAATTGAACTTACAATAGCAATAATAATAATAATAATAATACACTCTCGGAGAAGTAACTCTTTCAGGGAAAGAGTGAATAATGGAAGAAAGGAACTTTCCAACTCAGTACTGTGTCCCTACAATGTGGGTACTTGGCAGCTTTGAAAGCACCTACAGAATGGGATGCTACTTTCAGCAGCACAGTTAACTGACTTACCATGATATAGGAAGCATTGATGTAGTCTGTGCCTTCACCAGACAGTGATGAGATACCCACTCTAGATCTTTCCACTGTAAAAAAAAAAACAAGTTATGAATTAGCATGCATGTTGTATTGCCGCATATATTACAGTATTATCCCAAATGTCTCATAGAATGATAACAAAACTAAACTCCATCAGTCAGGATAAAGCGTTATCCAGACATCTATTTGATTTTCATACGTGTAGTACTTGGACAAACTACTTCCTCTCTAGAAGTATTCTAAAAACGCTGTCCCATACCAATACAGGTACTTTCATATCTCACTAAGGAAAAGTTAAAGGTTTGACACACTGTTCATAAACATTTTTCCACCCAGAGAAACCAATCTGAACAAGCTTACCAGGAATGATGGATGAAGTTCGATTCTTTTCCCTGTTACACTGTTTGAGTGCAGTTGAGTAATCGCACTGCTGTGTGTTAGACTGGCTCAGCAACTGAAACAGTGAAGTTAAAAAACCAGGTCACTGTGCAAAAGCCATTATTCCGTCAGCTGCATTAAATAGGGGGACGCACACATTAACTTTAGACATCTAGTTATCTGGCTGAACTACTTAGCAAATCACCAGAACCTTTTCTTTTCACTTTTTTTTTCAGTGTGTCAAAGGCGTCTTGAACAAAGGTGCCAACATCGCTATGGAAATGCCTCTTCAAATTGTTCCCACATCCAGACCCCCTCACTTCTTGTTGCCACTCCACCGTCACTTCTGTTTTGCCTGCATATAACATTAAATAATTCTGGCAAACAGTAAATGTCCATGCAAAAAAACCCGGCACTGTTACACAGCCAGTGCTGCTCCTGATGTGAGGCAGCCCGAGGTATACTGGTGATGAGCTTCCTGATTTTGTCTTGAAACCTGTGAAGCATATAGGACTGATATGGAGGTCTCATTGCCTGACTTGTTTTGACTAATAGCATTCAAACAGACAAAACACCAAAATATTCCTTTATAGCCTGCTGAAGTGACTCCTGTTTTCAAGCCATGGCCTTAGACTGAGGGGAATATATTGCCTGACCCATATAGATCACACCATTTTCACCAGAATGGGGATCTGCATGCAAAGACATGTGGCTGGCTTTTCCAAAATCGCCTTACTGGTCTGCTTCTCATACTCTAGTTTTTAGGGAAAAAATCTTATTTAAGTGCATGCAAATAATTCTTATGTTTTAACTGGCTGCATGAATTTGTCAACATGCTCCACATTTAGGTCTAACTGTTAATTATAGATATGGCAAGCTAATGAAAGTTGTGCTGATATACCTACTTTCAAGTCACTGATGATCACAATTACAAAGCTTTTTACGTGACTGTCTCAGAGAGCTCACCTTGAATTGCTTCTCCAGCCGGGTTTTTCCTGTTGGTCCAGGTATCAAGAGGGCATTAACATAGGCATGAATATGAGTCTCAAGGACTTCTGTTTCTTTACTGAGAATTGCTTCAACCAGTGCATCATGAATGAAGATGTATTGCTCCTATGACAATGAAAGCAAGCATATAAGCTCCAATTATGCTCAGATTCCCCTGGACATCTCTTGCTGAGCTGACATGTCTGACATGGTTGGCATTTCTTCACAGCTTGCTGCTGCAGGGCAGTTTTTTTCGAGAGAGGTCCTTTGCAGTGAAAGCTGTTCCTCTCCAGGGACAGCACACATTTACAGGTGATACTGAACTACACACACAAGTTATGTACAGTACAATGCCAAATCCCCACCACCTGCGAAACATTACATTCACATATACGTTCATGTTTAACTCAATAAAGTAAAAAATGCAAGCATAGCTTGATGTCAAATTTTCAAGTCATCTTGTTATGTGTCTCTCCCTCTCCTTGTTACAATAAAGCAATCACTCCCAGTTCCTACTGCTATCTTCTATTTTCTCTTCCTCAT
This sequence comes from Bambusicola thoracicus, assembly GCA_002909625.1. Lineage (NCBI taxonomy): Eukaryota > Metazoa > Chordata > Aves > Galliformes > Phasianidae > Bambusicola > Bambusicola thoracicus. The sequence continues at coordinate 2,453 of PPHD01008926.1, read as the reverse complement.
CCTTTGGAACAAGTGCCCCTGCTGTTGTTGATTACCTTTTTTTTCCTATTGAAAGGCACTGGGGAATCTAAACACCTGTTCCTGAAACCTGAAATAGACTTCGAAAAGCCCTGCTGTTGCCCTTACTGTTTTCTTCTCATCTTTCACTATTCTATATATAATATTCAGTTTAAATCAGCTATAGATAATCTTTGGTTGAAACAACTTTCCTCCAACTTATTACTGTTCAATTGTTTGATCACATTTAGTGAAGATCTGAGCGTGTGTTTCCTTTAAAAATCCACAACAAAAATGCATGCCCTGCCAAGAAAGTGCTACAGTGGGAAGCATGATTTATGCAGGTCTTCTCTCTTCTGAGTCCTCCCTAATAAACTGACAAGAGCCTGCAGACAGGTCATTTTGAAGTGCATTGCACCAAGTGAGCCTACAGTATGGCACTACAAAATAAGGGAAGTGAAGGGGAAAGTCCAGGTTGGCGACTGACTGCCTGTCTGGCAGTGCCAGAATGAAGACTGTATTCACAGAAATGTGAAAATTGCTAAGTCTCTCATTAAACAGATATTTGTCTTACCTCAGTCTGCACCAAATAGTTCCTTTGGGTACGTATGTGTTTTAAGAATCCAAATATGTTGACTGTCCCCTCATGCTGAATTTGCTGCAGCATGCTGTCTAACACTATGTAAGTGCCTGTCCTTCCAACACCAGCACTATAAAACAAAAAAAGATTCTTGAGCCTGCAGTACAACAGTCACGGAAAGAATTGTTTCTTATAAACAGCTTTTTCAACAAATCGGTCTGTAGGAAAGGTTTTGCTCTACAAATTTTATTACTGCCTGATTATATTACTTTGCCGAAGCACCAAGGCTAGTAATGAAGAAAAATTTTTCCAACTCATCTTTTTCTTTGTGCGGGAATAGATCTAAGGATCATTTTCTTGGATGACTTTTAAAGCATCAATTGAAAAAGAACAATGCGGTTTCCTGCAGGTCTGCAGTTTTGAGCCTTTTGATACTCCTTAGGATATTCTATCAATTATACCTACAAAGTATGGCATATGTCAGCATTTGGGCACAGTCAATGTGCTCCAGTTCTTCTGTGTTGAAATGTACACCACTTTAAAGGGAAAGCTGCATTATGCCACCCACTACAGATGCTGCCTGAGGAGCTTTACAAGACACTGAACTGAGGGAAAGCCCTGGAAACAGCAGAGCCACTGAAGGTACATCTGTAAAAGAAAAAGTACTCTTCAGATACAACCAACAGGGCAAGCAGTGGTTGAGTCCCTTCTGACAGAGGGAAGATGCAGAAGAAAAGGTTCATCAACAATTAGGAATCATTTAACATAACAACGACTGTATTGTTGTGGTGGATTTTTTTTTTTTTCATGAAATATCTTGATCAGGAGTACTACATCAAAAGGTCTTGTTTTCTTGTCACACATAGGAATTAGTCAATTGCAATTCCCCTCTCTGTTATGTGGAGTATTGGTACAGGGCAGCAGCACCATGCTGGGCCTGCATGGCAGCTTGCAGGCAGACCCAAGAACAGTCCATCTGTACTAATTCAGTCACCCTATTTCTTCCTCAGAGACAGCATAAAGCATGGTTGGCATGAGCTCTGTTTACTGTAAAAAACTGCCTAAAGAAGCATGGTATAAAACTGAAAGGCCCAGGCTAACAACAAACTGGTAGACACATCAAAAAATATAAGGATTACCAAACACCATCACTTTGTTATGGAAGAAAACATGAAAAGTACCAAAACAAAAATAGCTAAATAAGGTTTCATGAAGTTCCTTGCATCTGTGCTCCACACAGCCTGTAAAGATAAGTAGAAGTTAAATTTCTAACATGATTCTCCTTTGGAATGCCACAGTTGCTGGTAACGGGTGAACTCAAAGCTGTATGAAATTGCCTACAGACAGAGGTGAGTTATACCTGGGACCCAATGGAGATGTCTGACTGAAGCCACACAACTGACCCCTGTTCACTTTTAAAAAGCACAGCGTAATTGATTTATAATGTACTGCTGATTTCTCAGCCTGCTGGCAGAGATCTCAGCCTTGGTATTTTGGGGAAACCCTTGTTTTGAACTCCTCGAGGACAGGATGCAGATAGCAACAGAACAACCAAAACGTACAATTTTCATTTTCTAAGCTAAAAAGAGATTTCAGTCACATTAGGTCATCCTAGAAATAAAATATCTTCATTTGCAGCATTTGTGAGGAGACTTTACCTGTTGGCTTCCTCAGAGTCAGCTCCAGAAGGACAGAATTCATGAGGAGGTTCTCTTTCCAAATGTTCCATCAAAGGTGAGGTACTACAGTGGAAAACCAGAACCTGCTTATATATTTTACAATAACCCGGTCCTCCACGGGCATTGTGAAGTCATTCCAGGCCCTACAAGCCCTTTTAAAGCAGTGTTCCCTGGGCTGCCCAGTTCAGTGAGCGCTG